>PVJO010026387.1:0-21022 GCA_004026905.1 Hystrix cristata
TCCAATCTATTCCATTGATCCTCAGGTCTGTCTTTTTGCCAGTACCATGCTGTCTTTAATACTGTAGCTCTATAGTATAGTTTTATGTCTGGGACTGTGATGCCCCCAGCTTTTCCCCTGTTGCTTAGGATCGTTTTTGCTATTCTTGGTCTCTTGTGGTTCCAGATGAAATTCATGATTGTCCTTTCTAATTCTTTGACGTATGTTAGTGGTATCTTGATTGGAATTGCATTAAATCTGTATAGTAGTTTAGGAAGTATAGCCATTTTCACGATGTTGGTTCTTCCTACCCAGGAACATGGGATGCCCTTCCATTTTTGGATATCCTTTTCAACTTCTTTTTTTAGGGTGCTGTAGTTTTCGATGTAAAGGTCTTTTACTTCTTTTGTTAGATAGATTCCTAAGTATTTCATTCTTTTGTGTGCAATTGTGAAAGGTATACCTTTTGTTATTTCTTTTTCGATGGATGTATTGTTTGTGTATAGGAATGCTATTGACTTTTGTGTGTTGATTTTGTATCCAGCAACAGAACTGAATTTAGTTATACTTTTATCTAATTTTAATTTTAAACATCCAGATACATGATCACAATGTTATTTGACTTCTCATCCAGATTTGTTATATGAACAACTTCTCTCTGATATTTTACCATGTTTTCTGCTTAAAGAAATAATCATCAAAATTTGGGGCAATATGGATTGGATCATTTCATTTTGTCTGTGACTCACATTATGTTACACTTGACATTATGTCCTGTCATGGTCACTGCTTGGTCTAAGTTTCTCCATTTTTGATTGTACTATGTATTTCTATTAGGCTATTGAACTAAAATAATAAATATGATTGATACAATTGAAATCTTCATATTTGAAAAAAGTAAGTGATAACTTGATAAAATCAGCCATTCTACAAATTTGCTAACATAGAAACAAACTTATTTGAGAGCTTTTCTTTCAAGTAAGAAAAGGTATTATTTCAATAATAATTTGAAATGTTATTAAAATTTCCCATTTTATTTTTATCTTGACTTAGGTGTAATTAACATGTGAAATTTTTCATACACTAATGTATATACTCCAATATTTTTGGTCACATATATTATACATTTTGATGACATTAGACATATATATTCATGATACTATCACTATGATCACTATAGTAAACATCATATCAAAAAATTTCACGTTTCTTGTTCACTTTTTTGTTTATGGTATTTTGTATATGACTGCTGACCTATTAACATATATTGATGTGCACAGTGCTGTAGGTGCTATAGATACTTTAGTGTACTACAGATGTCTAGAATTTATTAAGCTGGCATAAACTAAACCATATATCCATGAAGTAGCATTCCTCACTTCCCTTCACAATCCCTGACAACTATCCCTCTGTTCTCTGCTTCTATGAATTTGACTATTTTAAATAACTTATATGAATAGAGTCATAAATTATTTATCTTCTTTCTTGTGACTGGATTGTTTATCTTAGTCCATTATTTCAGTGAAAGATATTATCCTCTGGGCTTAATCACATTTTTGCAAACGATAGAATTTTCCTCTTTTTTAAAGAATAGTGTTCTGCTTTATGTTACCTTTTATTTGTCCATTTATGTGTTGATGAACATTTGAATTGTTTCTCTATCTTGGTGATTGTGACTAATACTACTGTGGGCATGAGAGTGCAGCTATCTTTTGGGGATCCTGTTTTCAGTTCTCTTGGTTGTATATCCTGAACTACAAGCATTACATCCAAAACATTAAATATCCCTCATTTTTGCCTGGGTTCTTAGGAAAAGGTATTAATTGCTTAAAATAATAAAAGCATAAAATGCTTATTGAATTCTGGTACTTAACACGATATAGTTCTATAAATCTATTATGAACCCAGTAGATTTGTTTTCCTTCAGTAAATATTATCTACAAACACAATGTGAAGCAGTGTACAAACACAAATAATGAAAATTGCTAAGAGAAAATGACCTAAGTATGACTTATCACTGTTTGCAAATTAATTAGATACTGATTATGTCCCTGAGAGGTCTTGAAAATATGATTAAAGACTAACAGGGATTATAAAACATAAAAGAACATAATTGTAAACAAATAGAAAACCGAATAAAGTTTAAAACTGTTCATATTCATGTAGCAGAAAAGTCAGCTAATTTCTCTCCAGAAAAATTTTTCTTCTTCAACTTTTTAAAAAATAAGCCTTTTATTTAGAAAAATTTCAGATTTGCAGAAAAGTTTTGATGAATGTAGTAGCACAGAAATGTCTGCTACCCACACTCAGTTTTCCCTATAATTAGTGTAGGGAGAAAATTGGATATACAATTAGTATTATTTTTAAAATTTATTTTAATGGTACATTTTAGATGTACATAGTGATAACATTCATCATAGGGGATTTGTACTTGTACCTGGTATATCTTGTTGCTTAATTTTTTTCTCATTCCCCTCCCCTCCCTTCACCCCCCCCTTTATTTACAAAGCTTCATTTCTATTTTTTTCTTCCATTTCTTATTTCTCTCATCCAAATGGGAAAGGGAACAACGGAGGGGGAGGGGGAAAGGAACAGAGGGGGAGGGGGAAAGGAACAAAGGTACAAGAGGACAGGATACACAATTATTAACTGAAGACTTAGTTTATTCAGGTTTCCTCAGCTTTTTGTTGTTATCCTTTTTGTGTTCCAGTAACCCACCAGTTGTCACATATTAAGATTAGACTGGGGTTATATGCTTTTGTAAGCAATACTAGCAAGGTGATGTGCCATCTCATTATATATTTTATCATATCATATCACATTGTATTGTATGATATCATATCAAATCAAAAGAACATATTAACAACATGATTTTTCATTTTTGATGTTGACTTTGATCAATTAAGATAGTATTTCTTTCCTCCGCTGCACAGTTTCCTGTTTCACCTCCCATATTTTGATCACTGGAACCAATATGGGAACCAATGCGCAGCCTACACTGAAGGGGCAGAGAGTTACACTTCTCCTTGAGGGCAAAGTAGCTACGTAAATTATTTGAATTTACTCTGAATGAGAGATTTATATGTTCCTCTTATTCACTGACTTGTTCAACTACATTTATATTATATGTATTCATTGATATATACTTTAAACTTTGGGTTATAATCCAATACTACTTTATTGCTTAATTTTTTCCACCTTTGGCTTTGGCAGTTCTTACAGTTGGTCATCGTGCCCTCTTACTTTTCCCCATCATCATAGACCATTGCTTTTTGTTCCATTGAGCACTCTCTTACTTTTTGCAATTAAAACATATTCTGGGTCATTTTTTGCATTTTTTCTCCAGTCAGTCCTAGAATCAGCCTTTTCTTCAAGGAGTCCTTGCTCCCTTTATTGGAAAATAGTACCAAAAATCTAGAGCTGAGTAAAATATATTTTTGTTATTGGTAAAATAGATAGTTAAAGAATAATTCAAAAATGGTGTATCAAGTCTAAGATTTAACAATAAAATATTTTTAAACTAAGTTAAAATTAACTTTAATTTCGAAGTATATGTACATATATGTACATATATGTGTGTGTGTGTGTGTGTGTGTGTTAGTCAATACACCATAAAACGTATCCTAAAATCTGTTACAATTTGTATACATACATATTCTTATATGCTAGAAATAAATGCAAATAAATGAAGTCCTACTGAATGTACTTTTTTTTCCCTCAGTAGTACTAAAGAATGAACCTGAGACTATTGCACTAAACTAAACCCCCAGCCTTTTAAAAATTTTTAAATTTTGAGAAAGGGTCTTACTGAGCTGCCTAGGCTGAGCTTGAACTTGTGATCATCCTGTTGCAGCCTCCCAGAATGCTGGGATTACAGGCGTATCCATTACACCCTGCTGAATTTACTCTTTTTTGTTTGAATCCTATCATAACATATAATTTATGTGAGATTCATTCATATTTTCGAGTTTGTCAGTGCATTAATTTCTATGCTCTGTGCAGTATTGATTATATACAAATACTACAAGTATTTTAAAAATACATTCTCTTTACCATATAACTATGTATCTCTATTATCTATCTCTCTATCATCTATCATCTATCTATCTAACAATCATTAGTTCAAGACTAAATTTATGATCATTTTTTACCTAGATTTTGCTAGACAAAGATATGAAAAACTCTAAAAGCCTGAGATGTTGTTCTTTTTATAAATTAACATCTTAACTTGCTACACTTTTATGGGTTGGAGATGAAAGGCAGTTATTACGATAAGAACAATAAAAAGAATATTAACATTTTTGTAAGAGTTCCTTGAATCTCAACTGGATATATTAGTGATTGAAACAAAAAAAAACCTCTGCCTTTGCCTTGGCCTATGAGAAGGAAATTTAAGGCAATTTCAGCACCCATAAAAACACTGGAGAGTAAGTTGAGACTGAACTAAAAACTTTTTAATGCCAAGGTCAAGTCATTGATCAATTCAGGAACAAATTTCATACCACCATTCCTAATTGGAGATTTATTTTCTAATTAGGGTATGAAGAATTGCCTACAAGACATTATAAATAGCAAGTCAGTGTTCATTAGATTTTCCTTAAAGAAAGTCCTTTGAATAATCAAGTATACCCTCATTTTATTAACTCCAAGAAACACATGATCTGCTCTTGTCTGACTACCACTAAAGTAGTCTTGTCTGACTACCACTAAAGGAAAAGTCAGTGTGTTTTCTGGATAGAGGCAACTTACCGTCAGGTTTCCATGCTAGAAATACAGTCATGGGGTGCAAATGATTCTCAGGGAAAGAATGTTACAGTTGTAGGGGTACACAAGAAGGCCAGCAACAGTATGAACAGGTTAGCAGCATCTCCAGTGTGTGCTCCCATCTGGCTAGTAATTGACTCTAATATTTATTTTTGAAGGTACAATTACAGGACACTTAGTCCAATTTATTCTCTTTTTCCAAGAAAGTTGACAAATGGCATTCCTTTTGTCCACAGAATTCCAGAGCAATAGTTGTGGAAAAGAGAAAAATAAAACACACCTACCTGACCATGGATGTATAATGGAGAAAAGATATTGAAAATTCACTTTGCTAAAGAAAATATTAAAATGGATAATAATAAGTACATGGAAAGATATTCAAAGAAATTGTTAGTGTAAAGCCAATTAAATTCACAATAAGATATGACTACATACTCAATAGGATGGAGAAAATACAAAAGCTGAAAATATAAAGTATTGAAAAAATGTGATTTAATGTGAATTTCCACACATTGCTGGTGGAGCATGAAACTGTAAAAATTCTTTAAAAATATCCTATGAAATTCTTACAGAGTTAAGCATACACATAACCATAACTTAGAAATTTCATGCCTAGAATTTTATCCAAGAGTAATAAAAGTCTATACCTATAAAAATTATATGCAAACAATTCTAGCTTTATTAAGAGTACATGCTGGGGGCAATTCAAATATCCATCAAATGGAGAATTAAACATGCTGACGCCTATCCATAGAATGGACTGCCACTCAGCATTAAAAGGCACCAAGCTCACAATAGCCAGTAGATAAATGTTTAGGATTTCTATGAGCTAACTCTTGAACACAGCAATTATTAAAGATTGAATTCTCTATACTCACCATGTATAAAAACTATTCAACCCTCACCACTTATCTGTGCTATGTATTTGGAAAGTAAAAACACTATAATACTATATAAAAATGTGCTAAGCATATTCTTTTCCAACCCCACGTGTAGTAATGTTACCTCAGTAATTTAAAATTAATTGTGGTGCCACAATAGGAAAACTACACTATTAAAACCAAGAAACTTTAGAAAACAAATTTTTTGGGGAGACTGTTGTTGTTGTCATTGTGGTTTTTTTTTTGTTTTTTGAAGAAAGTTGTTAAATATTAATCAGCATGCAGCTGTATCTAACTGTAGTATAGAAATCAGATTCATAGTTGTCTGAGAAGATGATAGCTGAGGAATATCTGTTAAAACTTTTGAGGCTTTTGAAAATGTCCTCACTCTTGTTTTGGAGGTAGATAAATAGATGCATGCATTTGTTAAAACTGATCAAAACAAAGAGGAGGTAGGTAATAGTTATTTTGCATTTATACAATTTGCATAACTTCCTAGGGTTATTGGAAAAGTTAACTAAATCAATATGCATAAAGTGTTTAAAAATGACAAAGGAATATACATTATTGAGGATTTTTCCAGATATGTTTAAGAGTGATCCTGAAATTAAGGCCATTTTGGCAAGGCAAAAATCAAAGGCATGCATAAATAGTCCTCTTTAAAAAAAATTGTCACTAATCATATTTTTAATCAGACGATGGGCTCATCCTTATTTAGGTGAGCTACATATGGTGGACTGGATTTTTGTTAAGAATTTTACTCTAGAAGATATCTATTACTCTTGACACGTTTGTGACACATTTCATTCTAGAATTGGCTTAAATCCAAGAGAGAGAAGGAGTTTGATATAATCTGATAAAATATCAAAAGATAAAGGAAAGACAAAGTGCTAATTAATTCAAATAAGAGATGTGGACTTCAGTCAAATTCCAAGGGAAGCTTGGGAAGTCCGTGTTCATCCATAAAAATACAATATGCATGAGATTCAGTGAAAACTAGAATAGCACACACTATTTCTTATGCTATCCGTATGATACTAGCTTTGAGCCTATAAAGATTGTACAGGCTAGATTATCAGTTCAGCTTGCCATTAATTTAAACTAAGATATGACAAGTTGGGTGGGATTTAATATTGGTTTTTACTGAATGTGATGATTGCTACTTTGATAACATCCAATGAACTATACCTTCCCATATTCATTCTTATTTGTGGTCATTACTCACATTATTCTGGGTTTGGATATGTGGCTATTTTTGTCTAAAGGATGAAAGCTTGATGAGTATGAAGGTTGTTTCAGAGTCTGAATTTTGATATTTAGAAATTTGGAAATCTTCCTTAAACTAAACCATTATAATGTGATAAAGTCCAAGCAATCAAATAGAGAGGCCCGCGTACAACAGTATGAAGGCCACTGATCCATGACCCCAACTGATCACCTATACAACAGCCAGTCTCATCTGCAAGCCATATGACTAAGGGCACTTTTGATTTCTCAGCTGTCCTGTTACCCCAGGAGGCAGCATATGAATAAGATCGCACCAAAATCTGAGAACTAAAGAACTGTCATATTTTTAAGACTCTTATATTTTGATGATATATTAAGTAGCTATAGTGAATGAAAGAAGAGTATCCCATTGAAAATTATTTTTATTCTTGCTTCAATTACAGGTTGAACACCCATAATTAAAAAATCTGAAATGCTTCAAAATCTGAAACATTTTGAGTGCCAATATAACGCCATGGTGGAAAATTCCATAACTGAGCTAATGTGAAAGATTTTAATAACAATGAAAGCACATTGAAAGTATTGTGTAAAATTATAATTTCTTTGTGTGCTTAAGGTATATATAAAACATAAATGAATTTTGTATTTATATTTGAGTTCAATCTCAAACATATTTTACTATGTGTGTGCAAATAATCTAAATTGACATAAATAATACGACATTTGCAATACTATGATTCCAAGCATTTTGGATAAAGGGAGGCTAATCTGTATTAATATTCTAGTCATTAGAAATGTATAGCAATGAAAATTTTAAGTGTATAGTACAAACATATTGACAAGCAATTTACCTAAATCTATATGTAGTATCTTAATATTTACTCCATTTTTTGTTTGTACTGCAGTGAAGAAATACATTGATTTTTAGAGCAAGTGTTAGACAATTTCCAATAAGAATTTCCTACAAGTAAAGGTACATTGATTGTAAGAACAAGTATTGCACAATTTCCTATGGGCTTAAATAATGTTCTTTAAGACTCTGATAACAACCAGTGTTCTATATTTGGAAGAAATATTTGTTATGGACTAGTGTTTAGTTTGTGAACTGATGCAACCATTTAAGAAACAAGGCTCCCTAGAAACTTGCTATCCTTAAGATAGCTATAATAAAATTCAGAGCACTCATGTACTTGATTTATATCATTTATTTTGAAATGTGTTATAGAGTAATATTTAAATTCATGCTGCTGTACACTAGATACATTGGTTTAAATCTTGACTCCAGTTGCCCTAGCTGAGTTACTGTAAAGTAAACCTTTTATTCCTCAGTCTTCTCATCTGTGATGGTTAATCTTGATTGTCAAGTCCATTGGCTTGAGACATGCCTAAGAGAGGAGTTAAGCACACTTCTATGTGTGTCTGAGTAGGTCATGAGGGGGCATGACTTTGCAGACTATACCTGATCACTGGGCCCTTCTTCCCTGGCAATTTCCTTGGTCTCTGGTTCCTAGATACTGTGCGTTGAGCAGCTTTCCTCCATCACAATGCTTCACCATAATGTTTCTCCCTCGGAACAAGACAACCATGGATTGAAACCTCCGAAACAATAAGACAAATCTCTCCTCCTTTAAGCTACAGTGTCAGGTATTTTCTCCCTCCAGTGGGAAAGCTGACCAATACAGAACATTGGTAGCAGAGAAGTGGAGTCGTTCCTGTAATTACACCTGATCATGTGTCTTAGAAGCCTTAGGTACTGGATTTAATAGGGAGTTTGGAAAAGTTTGAAGATGCCCTAGAGAGGAGAAGCCCTAGAATGCTGTAAGCAAAAACTGATGAGTGATTCTGGCTATAGCTCAAAATACCAGAATACTAATAAGCATATGGACAGTAAAGCCTGCATTTTTGAGGTCAGGTGGGAATCAGGACTCTCTTGAGAATTAGACTCAAGGTCATACATGTTATAATGTGGCAAAAAATTTTGTCTACATTTTGTAGACAATTTAATTTATCTGGTAGAAGAAATTTCAAAGCAGCCCAACATTCAGGCTGTGGCATGGGTATGGCTGGCAGCTTTTGGCCAGATCTATAGTGAGAATCAGGAACAAAAAGTAGAGCAAAAAGATTTGAAAATGTTTTGAATTGGCCAGAAAAGACACATGTGTACTGTCATGTCTAAAAGAAATATGGTTGCTGAAGAGATTAGTGGAATTAAAAACAAACAAACCAACAACTTTGTATAGGAACAAGAAAAAGTTACCTCCAAAGAATCTCAGAAATAAGCAAGAACTCACCCACCATAGACTCAAGGGTGTAGAATTGTAAACTCTTTTTAAAGACTTCGCTTTGAAGAGTAGGATGCCCTGCTCACTTAGAGCATGTAGAAAGCGTTTCCAAAAGCTCAACCATCTAGGATATGAGATGACAGGAATGGTCTGAGGAGACTCAGCTACTACTTATGCAAACAGATATTGGAATCATCCACATGATTCTGATTTTGTGGGCATGCAAAATGCAAGCATCATGAGTTCACAGGCACTTCCACCCAAATTTCAAAGGAAGGCATGAGATACTAGCCAACATGTCACACATTTGGAGACCCTCAGCAGGCCTTGAGAATGTTATGTGGCATTGAGCTCAAATGGAGATCCAGGAGGCTAGATGTTCCAGGACTATAGAACACCCATCAGGAAAAGCTGCAGGCGGTGTGTGGGACAAGCTCAAGAGAGAGGTTATATGAGCTGCAATTGGCAAGGCCCATAGAGGCAGGGCTTCCAAGTTGGTCGGAGCTCATGTTATGCTAGCATATGTCAAGGATGCGGAGTATAGAGCTGTACAGGACTTAATGTTTACTGTGCTGAGTTTTGGTTTTATTTTGGTCCAATTCTTTCCTATGTCATATTCCTCTCTTCTGGAATAGGAATTTTTACCCTTTACTATTTTTTTTTTTTTTTTTTTTTTTTTTTTTTTTTTTTTTTTTTTTTTTTTTTTTTTTTTTTTTTTTTTTTTTTTTTGGTGCTGGGGATCCAACTCGAGACCTTGTGCTTGCAAGGCAGGCATTCTAACCACTGAGCTAAATCCCCAGCCATACTTTGTACTATTTTATCTTGTAAATTTACACCCAGCTTTTTGTATTTTATAGATGTTCAGAGCAATGTGTTTGCCTTGAGTCTCAGAGAATGCTTTGAACTTGCACTTTTGAGCAAGGCTGGAGTGTTGAGACTTTGGGGAAGTATTAAGTGCAGTTTGTTGTAAGCAGTTTCATTGCATTACATTATGTAGAATTATACCCTTGTAACTGTGTTTACCTGCAGATTAAGCACAGTTTAAACGGTTGTGATTAGGTATCAAGTTGACAAAGGGTGGATTTCTACCAGTTAATCTTGACTGTCAAGCTGGAAGAGTTAAGAGACTCCTGGAGAAGTGATTGGCTTGCAAGGGCACTAACTTCAACAATGGGTTAACTAATTAGTGAGTTCCTAGCTGAATAGTTTATTAGTTAGGGGGAGCCTAGTTGGAGTAAATGGGTCATGAGGATGAGATTTGGGAGAATATTTCCTGTCCCAGGCCATTCATCCCTGGCTCTTTTGAATCCACTCTGTTTCCCAGCTACCATGAGATGAGTATCTTTTCTTCATTATGCCCTTCCATCATGAAACCTCTGCTTTGGAATGAGCCAACCGTAAACTAACACCTTTAAAACTGTGCCCCAAAATATTCTACTCCTTTAAATTGTATATGCCAGGTGTTTTGTCCCAGTGATGGAAAGCTGACTAATACAACATCTACAATGGTAATAAGAGTTGTACATATCATGTATTGTTGTTATGAGGGCAAAAGGAGTTAAGAGCAAATTGTTTAGAATAGTAAACACACAATATCTGCTGAACAATGTGTTATTACTACATGTTAGTATAACACATATTTAAATATTATAATAGCAAGGAGTGTGCACACATTTTTATGATTATGAAGCTGCTTAGGATCAAATGCTGAAATTGACTCATTTATTGGCCCAATTGTCAAATAAGAAATCAGGAAAGAGTTTCATCTCAAAGGAAAATTAATTGAGTGATCTATAAATAAATGATACTAATTTCATATATAAGTAATTTATTTTAATTACTCAGAAATATATTTTTGATCACAAAGTGGTTATTAGTTTGGTATCTATGATTTTTTAATTTTTAAAACTTTTTATTAGTACATATTTGTAGTACTGATGATTATATTCATCATGGAGAGTCAGTACATGTACATAGGACATCTAAATTCCTTTACTATTAATGTTTTCAAATTTTAAAATTTATTTTAATGAAACTTAAATTTTTGTATATTCAAATTAAGTATGTGTAATTTATGATACTTATTTCATTTTGCTTTACCTTCAATAGGTCTTTTCTATGAATAATATCTTCAGATTATCCTTAAATGACATATGATTTTTCCCAAACAACTTAAATACAAAGTTGCTAACAATATACTATAAAAATTTTATGATATATTATATATTGACAAATATTTAACAGTAAAAAAATGTAAGTACGAATTGCACATTCCTGTAAGGTTTGAAGAATTACTTGATTAAACTATGGATCCAAGTCCATTTATGTTACCCAAACCTACAAATATAAATTTGTGCACTTTAACAGATTGGACAAGAAGAATTTCGTCAAATATCTGGCTTTTTATGTTCAGAAGAATGTCTCTTGAATTATTTCATGCACCGCTCAAGGTTTTGTCTTTTTTCATATATACAGGAAAAGTATTAGGAAACAGCTGGAAATGATGAAATCAGAAAGCAGAAACCAGAAAAGGAAAGACTCACTAAAGCAATGCTTTGTTCCACTGCCACTGCAGGGAGTGTAACTGATCAAGAATGACGAGTGGAAAGAGAAGCAGGATGGGGTAAAGATAATAAAGGTTTATACAAAACCCAGTCAGCCAGTAAAGTGTTCAAAATGCCACACTCCAGAGCTGAAATTCATGTTCACACAGGTTGACTGGCATAACAGACCAGAGATCTGAGCCACCATTTAAGACAAATCAGAGAACATTTTAGCTTTACTTTTAAGACATGCTGTTTTTACTTGCAGGCAGAAAGAATCTTTATGGAAATCTCCTGGGAGAAATGACCAGTGTATTAATGCATTTGAATAGTCTCAGGTAGTCATTTTCCAGCATCTCGCCAAAGAAAGCAGCTAGAAAATCAAACTTTTGTTGTTGAGATATTTTATTGAAATTGAAGCATTTTCCCAAGACTCTATCTCCTTTCTTTAATTTTTAACATTCATTTATTTAACTTTATTAAACTTTAGTCATTCATTTAATTTTTAGTATTCAAATTGTATGCATTTTAAAGAATCACCACAAAATTCATTTATGCTAATTCTACTTAATATTTATAAAAAATGCAAAATTTATAAACGTTAACTCTCTTTACTATATAGCTTGGTAAATCTTTTCAAATAACTGTTATGAGGAGAATAATGTATTATGAGGTGAGGATGCAGGATGACTGAAATAGACATTGAACACTGTGTTTGAAATACAAGTGTGAATAAAATAATGCTAGTGAATATATTAAATTACCATGAATATAATGAAATACAGGGAATGAGGAAACTCTAACCCAAGATGGCCAAGAGTGGTCTCCATAAATGAGTTATTAAATATGACTTAAGCTTATTTTGAAGTTTAAATCTGCTAATAAAGGGGTTGGGGATTTAGCTCAGCGGTAGAGTGCTTGCCTAGCAAGCACAAGACCCTGAATTTGATCCCCAGAAACCCCCCCCAAAACATTTTTGCTAATAAAACCAAAGTACTTAAAACAGTTCCTGACACAGAGTAAATGCTTAATCAATACACATTTTGTTCATGTTGTTGTTAGATGAAATATGAAGATGGGGGATATGGGAAGGCATATTAAAGTTTCGCTAGAAAGGAAGTTTTCTGGTACTTTCACTTAGTTCCCAGAGGTGGTATTTAAGAAATAATACTTTCATTTAGAAAGTAGACAGAGCATATGTGTTTTTTTTGTTGTTGTTTTGGTTTTGTTCCCAAACTTACCTATCTGGTAATGTCATGTATGCTTCATCCCATATCTAGCTTTTCCTGATCATATTTTTTAGTGAGATGCTTTCAAATATCCATGGTCATTTCCTGGTATTGGTGTCTTTAGTGTTTACAGATAAATCACTTGTAAGTCATTTCTTGGATCCTTATTACTCTTCTTGTTAAACTGACTCAGTATTTCATATGGAATGTCACTAAAACCTCCTGTGATGTTGCACTTGGCATGCAGTGTCTCATGAGGGGTGGTCTTACCTTGATTCTAATAGATATCATACACAGAAATCCTAAATTTCCAGAAATTTGCAGAACCATATTTATTTTTAGAAATTAAGTTTCGAAATGTCAAGTTTTTAGAAGGTTATAATCTGCTTTAACTATTTTAATTTCTGTCTGAGGAAAAATACCTTCTTCCTATTTTTTACAAACTAGAACCCCAAATGTAGCCACAGTTGACTTGTATACAAATGTCAGAAGCAAAATTTATATTACATTCATGCATCAGTAATTAAAAATAAGGAAGGATCTATTAGGTTTGATCTCAAGGATAAGTGGAGACCAGAGCCTAAATTCCACTATAATTCCACTCCTCATATCCATCCAGAGTTATTTTGTGAAAATAAAACTATGTTTTCAAAAGACAGAAATGATAAATTAAGTAGGGTAGCTCCAATTAGGTAAAAGAGCCAATTAAATCACATATCTTACTAGGGCCCAATCATGTTTGTGATCTAAGGCTAATTAGAGTAATGAGACTATTAAAACATAATTTAAATCATCAAAATATATTCTTTGATGATTTAATTAAATTATTATTATTTTATGATTTCATGGAATGTTTAGCAGTGAACCATAAAATTATATTGCTCTGTACTTCAAAAATACCTTCAATTTGGTATAGAAACATCTGTGAGGAAGAAAATGATTGAACTCGATCTGCTTTAAATCCTTGCATATATTTCATTTTATCATTAAAATATCAAAATGAATTTTATATATTCATATGAATAAAAAATTAAGGATGGGAAATAAGATGATTTGGTTCATTACATTTGATTATGGGTACAGAAAAAAATAGTTTCATTGAGAGGAATAGATTTTAAAGGTATATTTTGCTAATTGTTTTCTTTAATATTTCTGGATAATTATAAAAAGTATTGTGCTTCAAAATACTACCTTTTATTACAGCATTAAGATCATACTTAATATTTTCTGGGTTGAAAAATTTAACTAAAGCAAACAAATGTAATTTTTATTTTTATTTATTTATTTATTTATTTATTTTTTGTGGTGCTGGGGATCGAACTCAGGCCCTTGTGCTTGCAAGGCAAGCACTCTAATCACTGAGCTAAATCCTCAGCCCCGAAATTTTTATTTTTAAATAGATTTCCTGCAAGAAATCCTATAGATCGTGTTCTTTAACTTTGTAGTTCAGCTTTTCCAAAATCTTATAGAGGTTGTCAGTTGTGATTTGGGAGCCTAAGGAACACAGCCTGGTATTCATGTATCTTACTGTTTAGAAGGATGCTTTTTCTTGATCCACGAATTTTGTCATGAGTACCAACAGTGTAGACTGTCTTTGCATGGTGGATAGTCTATTACAAGACTCACAGTTATTCAGTGATTATCCTAAACTCAATGAGGTCAGGTCCAGAGGAGACTTGGTGGTAACTTCCTCTATAAAATAAAAATGTCTTCATTCAGACAGCTTTCTTATCAAGGGAAAAGTAAAAAGCACTTTAGAGAAGCTTTAGTTATCAAAGTGTGGGTTACTGAAAAGTTCCTAGTTTCACTTGGGAGATAAATATCATGTTCCACTGATTATTGTCTTTCTTATTTCACCACAAACTTATAGATCAAAATTTTCATGTTTCCATCTTTTTTGTAACTTCTGAAAGTTTATCTTTGTTACAGACACCACAACACTGGAGTTTCTAGAAATGTATTCAGTAGCATTCACATTGGATCTCCTCAAACACATAATGAAGAAACTGTGCACGACTTGGCCCTGTATACATGTCTGATTTACTTTCCTAAATCCTCCTCTCACATTCACAATTCAGAAATCCTATACAACTTAGAGTTCATAATTATGTTAATTCTTCTCATTTGTTGTTAGTAAATTCAGTCCTGTGACTTTATCTTCTTATCCTTGTCCATGAAAGAAAACTCCAACTCATTATCCATATATTCTTCAATAGTTAACATTTTCTTTGAGGTTTTCTCTGAATTCTCTGCCACTATGTAATTATCTTTCCCATATGCTGTACAGTAGACATTAGTTTTCAAAATTTACTCCTTTTTATTAATTGGGTTTGTTTATATGCCTGTAAGTTTGTTAGATTTGAATTCTTCACACTTGGGGGCGGGGAATGGGTTTTATATTTTTATCATTTGCCAGAGCAAATTATCTGCACTTCAGTATATGTCAATAATGTTTTGTTGAGTGAAGAACTGACTATAGTAGAGTAATATTTGTTAGTAGATTTTATTCAAACTAGTGTCAGTATCTTTTCTGGTCATTTGTCTTTAAAGTCAATTTTAATGATAAAGTCATTGTTATTTTACCCCATTATCATTATGGCAATGCAACTCATCATATATTTGTATAAGTTATTGTGTACATTCTTAATTAACAATATGAATTATTTCCATCAACTTTTCATTTTTTATATTATTAAAATTAGTGTATTTTATTTTGAAATATAAAGGGAAAAAAATTAAATGGCAGAAGAGAATATCCAAAAATTTTGGTCAGTTTTAGTATGTGTAATTGGAATATGAGAAATGAAAGAAGACAATGGAGGAAATATTTGGAATAATAATAACTAGGAATTAATAGCAGATCAAGGTGGCTCAGAAAATAACAAGCCTATAAAAAATACATATGCGACAGTCTTCTACTTAGAGGTATCATATTCAAACTGCAGAAAACCAAAAACTAAAAGAAAATCTTTAAACAAGTCAGAGAGAAGAAAATTACCTTCCCCACAGAAACACAAGGCTAAAATTACATTGGACTTCTCTTCACAAATCTTTCAAGGAAGAAAAGATGAAAGAAAAATATTTAAAGTATGGAAATGATTGCTGACCTATTATTGTTTAGTTAGCCAAATCATCTATTACAATAAAGGAAGATAATTTCTTAGTGAAAACAAAATCAAGGGAATTCATTGACAGTGGATCTTCGTTGCAAAAAGTATTTTGGGGGTTGGGGATTTAGCTCAGTGGTAGAGCACTTGCCTAGCAAGCTCAGGGCCCTGAGTTTGATCCCCAGCACCCTCCCAAAAATATTCTTAAAAATTCTTCAAGGAAAAGGAAAATGATGTGGTTTAGATGCTTAGTGGCTCCATATAAAGGACAGTATTGGGGTTAGAATTCAAACATTAATAACATTTAAAATCCTTCTGTGAGTGAGTCTTTTACCTGACGCTGTTGTGGGTTACATGTGACAGGAGATTATGTGTGTGTGTAGGTGAGTAACTTGAGAATGGAGGAGGTGGGAAAACATTACCTCAGACAGATAATGAAGGTGAACATCTGCAGTCATAAATCACATTGATACTGTTCTCTTGTTAAAATATGATGAAAGTGGCATTTTACCGCTGTGATCCTCCACCCTACATCCCCTAAATACAGTCTAACCATAAGAAAACATTAGGAAATTATAATAGAGGGTCATTCTTCAAAATTCCTGGCCATTAATCATTCAGTCTCTCAAAGTTATGAAAACAAGGAATATATGTGTAAACTCTCACAGACTAAGGGAACCTAAGGAAACAAAAAATGAATGTGAGATGGATTTCTGTATGGAATTCTGAAACAAAACAAAACAAAAAAAGGATATTAGATAAAAAGTAAATTTGAATAAGCAATCAACCTTTGTTGATCATAATATATCCATATCAGTTCAGCAATTATAACAAAATACCACACGGATCCATGATGCCAATAATAGAGTATACTGATAATGTGATAGATGGAAACTATCCATAAAAATAAAACTGCTCTAAGAATAAATTATCTTTAAAAATAATCTTTACTGTGGAATTATCAGTTTAATTTCTTTTAAAATCTTTATTTAAAATCGAGATTAAGACACTATTAATTCATCACTAAATATTTGGACAACAATTATCACAATACATGGCTGTTATGTGCTTTGCTATTGTATTCAGTGGGGAGGTTTTCCCAAATGACTGCTATACAGGGATTGGTTCAAATTTTGCGGAGATGGTAAGATACTGCTGAGACTACCTGAAGAAACCTAAAGTCTGTACCTTGTCACCATCCTCTGATGAAATATTTAGCCCACACTACAAGTAGAATAGTGAATGATCTCACTTCCATCTGCAGGAGAAGACTACATCATGTTTGGTGTTTAGATTCATTGTCTTCTATGAGAATGTAATGGGGATTAGCCTTTAATGAGGAAATTGTGTAATCTGGCAATGAGTTTTAAGCCATACTTTTATGGTTAGTGTCAAAATCATATGACATTTTACTGCTATTAAAATGTGCTTCTACAGGTAAAAACCTATATTTTCCAGGATTTTTTTTTCCAGGATTGTTTTTGATGGTATTACTTTCCCAGTTATTACTATGGCCTTAGAAAATTTAAAATTATAATATGAAAATAAATATTTAAGAAATTTTGAAATTATTTGGTCATATTAGTCTACAATATTATTTTAAATATATTTGTTACTCTTATTATGAGTCAGCATATTATTAAATTTCACATTGAGTAAAGAAATAAATGTTTTAATATATTTTATTAAATTTCTCTACATGAATGCTAATTTTAAATATTTAAAACAGTTTTCCACAAAATGGTTTAAAGCCTTAAATTTGTATTATGACTTTGCCTCTGTAATCAGAAAATAATAGATACCAGCATAATATGATTAAATATTCATTATGTAGCAAATAAATAGAACAGCAAAAAACCAAAAACTCATGTTTGTTCATAATCCTGTTCAACAGATGTTACCTTAACCTACTGGGCATGAATTGTTTCTATTATCAAATTATTCCACGTTACTATTTTAACCTTTAGGAATATGGTGACATGTCTTTAATTTCATTTGATTCTTTGTGTTATTGTATTTTTAAAAATGATTCACTGAGATCTTCACATTGTAATACTTTCCAAATTTTGAATAAGAAGAGAGTACATGGATACCTAAATAGATCAATCATAGCATACTTTTATGTTTTAAGAAATGTCTTAGAGGACTTGTAACAGGGCTATTTAGTTGTTTTTGTTAATTTTGCTCTCAAATAGGTTGGTGTAATAGTAAATACAGTGGCATGTGAACAAATTTCTCAAGGTGATTTCAGTGGTATTTGAAAGAGAAAAAGCTTAGAAAAACTGGGAACCATATAACATTTTGTTTTAAAAGCTGGTAATTATCTTTCTAATTAATTTAGACACACACATACACACACATATCTCGTAGTGCCTTATTAGATATGAATGCTGATTTTAGAGTATCATGGAAAGCTATGATTATCTCATGTTTATTGAAGAAGTAGTAAATGAACTACAGGTGAAATAAAATGCATTTATTTGAACCCTGTTGCTCAAGTTTTCCATAATTATGCTAGGCATAATGCTTTAACATTTTATTTGTTCCTCATATGATCATTCATCCACTGAATGAGATAATGACCCCAATGAGCCATTAAATACACAAATGTATGCAAACCCATAGGTTCATCCTGTCAAACTTAGATTTTAGAATATAATCTAGTTTTCATATGAGCATTAAAATATATTCATTTAGTTAAAGGTGCCAACCAGCCATTTGATTCCTGTATGGAAATAATTTATAGTTAAAATATAGGCTCATATGAATAGCTATTAGTGACAATTAATATAATCTAGAAACAAAGACACTTTTACTTCAGTTACTCATCATTTTTGTTTTTATTTAGAATATCAGTTCCACAGTGATACAAGTTGACTTGCTTTATCCTCAGCTAAGTTGTAACAGCCATTCTGTGGACTAAACTGGATCAACTCTGACACCCTATTTTTCCAATGCAAGGGCTCAGTGACTTGTTTTGCTTATACCACCGGTGTGACTGTCTGTTTTAATTTTCTTTGTGATTCTTAGTGTTTTCTGTGGCTTTCAGTTTTAGAATAAAAAATTAAACAATATAAAATATAAATAGGAAACAAAATCATCCATAGTTACTTAACTAAATTAAATGTAAATTGTCTGTGGTGTTTGAAGTTTATATTTTTACATACCATTTTTGTTATTTATGTCAAAATTCAGATATAACTCTGGAGAAATTATCATGTGAGTTTTATTGTATACATGATTAGAATTAAATTATCATTTAAAATTTACCAAGTAGTGGTGCCTATCTGTAACCCCAGGTTCTTAGGAGGCTGAGGCAGGATGAGCAACATATGGAGACTTCATCTCAAAATCAGAAATAAAAAGGGCTGAAGGTGTAGCTCAGTGGCAGAGTGCTCCTGAGTCTGATCATGAATACTGTGAAAATAAACAAATGAAAGTTCACGAATTATACATTTATAGGTAAAGTTACACTTTTTTCCCTTTTTTTTTGCTTTTTTTGGGGAAGGAAATTGGGGATTGAACCCTATATCTTTCCCTAAGTTTCCTTTTTGTCTCTCGATCTTCACTTCTGAACACTTTTTTTCTATTAATATCTGCAGGATAATAGGCCCAGTGAAGTTACTTTAACCCTGCTCTCAATATAATTATATGAATTCCTTGAACTGGTAGTAAGAATTCTAAATTATTTCCCAAGCTGTTCGTTGTCAACTGAGTGACAAGCTCTTTTAATGTTGGAGTGTTGAAGATAATTTTTAGACATTTGCTTATTTATACATTGTATCTTTTTAACTCCCTTTACCATAATTTCTGTATTCTTTTGCCTTATGTAATTACAAAAACAAAATATTTCTAGATATCCCTTACATTTTGACAAAGTGATACGTTTTCTCTTTAACGTTACTTATAAAGACTCCTCAATTGCCCAAAGATGGTGACTTTCAAACTACTTCTTACCAAAAAATACTTATTTGATTCAAGTCAAATATGAAATTTCAAAATGCAAAATGTGTAAATGTGGAATTATAATTTTTTTTTTTTTTGTGGTGCCGGGGATCAAACTCAGGCCCTTGTGCTTGCAAGACAAGCACTCTAATCACTGAGCTAAATCCCCAGCCCCGGAATTATAATTTGTATAGTATTAAAATTATATTTTAAATTGTTAACCAGCTTGTGCCAAATATCCAAGTTTCAATATAAAGTAAAATCGGTTTAGGAAAAATATTTCCCACATTTGTAATAGAAAGATTGGATGGCTATGTGTACTGCTGCTCAACTACCTACAGGGTGTGTGTTTTTTTAAAAGGCAGAATAAAACCAGTGGTGGGTCAAAGAAGCTTTGCTCAGACACACAGTTAGGAGGTACTTTAATCACAGGACAAAGACACCAATGTTTTGAGATTCAAAAATTCTCAGTGTTTCGTAGAGAACAGAAATAACCATCAGGTACTTTATTAGGAAATAATTGTAAATATTATATTAAAAAGGGCATTAGAATATGAAATAAATATTTCAAGTACAGTATCTTGTCACAGATCTAAAACATCAGTTTTCTGAATAGAATTACTATAGTTAGAGGACAGAAGTAATTCCTGGGGTTAACTAATAAATAAAAAGCAAAGGGACAATAAATCAATAGTAAACTTAAATGAATAATTTATCCATGAGATTTTTTAGCTTTCTTCTAAAGCTGAAATACCTTGGTACTGCATGTCTGGATTATTTTCAACCAGTACATAAATTCAAATTAAGGTATAATTTTAGCTACAACTTCATTTTAGCTTAACTTAATAAAATTTTGACAGGCTTTCTTGAGTTGTCCTAATTGGCACTCTTATTCTGAATTAAAGTACTTTCTTTAAGGATAATAGAGAGGATCAAAATGATTAATCAATTTAGTTTGATGTATGTTATAAAATTTAAGCTACAATACTCTGCTTCCAATAAAAACTCCTTAACTACCATTTATTCTCTTCTATTTTCACTTCAGTTCATTTCCTAAGAATAGAA
>PVJO010026388.1:0-21216 GCA_004026905.1 Hystrix cristata
ATATATATATATATATATATATATAGTCTATTTCATATATAAGAATTTAATGCCACTCGGGAGGCACAGGCAGGAGGACTGAAGCAAGTTCAAGCCAGTCTGGACTACACAGCAAGACTCTGTCTCAAAAAAACAAAAAGCAAGGGGGGTGGTGTTTAGGAATTTAGTTGAGAGGTAGAGCACTTGGGGATTTAGCTCAGTGGCAGAGCACTTGCCTGGCAAGTACAAGGCTAAATTTGATCCCTAGCACCTCCCTCCTGCAAAAAAAAAACAAACAAGGGGTTGGGGATTTAGCTCAGTGATTAGAGTGCTTGCCTTGCAAGCACAAGGGCCTGAGTTCGATCCCTGGCACCACAAAAAAAAAAAAAAAAAAATTGTGTTTTCAAAAAAAAAAAACCAAACACACAAAAAAAGTAATGCTTTTTTTTTTGCACATACACATAAATACCCTCATTAAAATAACATTATTTAAATCAATATGAGTATTTTATAATCCAAGTTCTATGAAAATACTTAAAATACTTATTAACATTTTATCATTTTATATCTCAGATAAGCACATAATGACTTTCCATACTATTCAACTTTGCAGTGGAACAAATATCTTTATTAAAGGAACACTGGTCAACCACCTCTACAGCTTGAATCTTTCAAGGTTACTATAGCCAGTAAAAAAAAATTTTTTTAAGAAATCCAATATTCCTAGATTGAAAATATGCCTCTCTTGCATAATGAAGTATTAATATGTGAATGTCATGATATCTGGAGTTTGCTTCAAAATATTCTTGTACCTTCTGTTTCAAATAATGGGAGGAATGGATGAAACAAGATCAGCAAAAATGTTACGATTTCGTAAAGCTGAATAATGAGTACATATGGATTCATTATACTATTCTCTCTTCTTTCATATGTTTGAATTTTTCCATAATAAAAAGCTTTTAAATATAATTGCTCTATGCAGTGCCTAAGAATTTCTAAGAACTGTAAAAAAAAGGGAGGGAGAGAAAGGTAACTTGTATATCAACAATGAACCTTTACTGAGTGTCCGCTATGAAAACAGAGTACTTTCCTGGATCGTAATAGATAAGACAAGACCATGGACTGTTACCTATTGAGAAGCATTGTTATGGCACGAAGGGAAGATGTGAAAAAGAAAGGTAATTTCCACATGTAGAAAATACATTTCATTCACATTTATATTTATGACCACATATTCTATCATTCTATATTGTTATAGTTTGCTTACTGTGTTAATCCAAATGATCCTGCTGCCACTATCTGAAACACTAAACTACACGCTGACTAATGTTTAGAACTGAATATTACTTTTGAGATAATAGGTCATTTACAACTATGACTTTTCATAATATCCATAATGTATTCATTGCTCCAATGTGACAAACTTTCCTTACTTCCTAATACGTAAATACCTATTTAAGACAGTCTTTGAAGATTAACTTCTTGTCACCATGCAGACATTGAAAAAGAAGCTTATCAAAAAGAAAAAAAAAATCATGCTCTCCTAAGAGTGGTCAAAAAGGCCCTACTCTAACAATTAAACTTGGTAAGAACTTCATTAGCTAGAATCTAAATTGCCTTAGACATTGGGGGTAGAATATGTACTTGAATAGATCACTAGTTATTTGTACCTAGAATAGAATCTGAGATCAGTATTTCTCATTTTTGTCCTGCTTTTTGAACATTAAAAAGGGGCCATTTATTTGAGAGACAAGAGACATAAAAATCAGATGTAAAACATTACCATGAACGGATCCTCATTTGAAAAAAAACACTGTATTTGGGAGACAAAAGGAAGAATTTGAATATAAGTAGATTTTTAGAAGACACTGAGGAATTATGCTTTTCTCTTAATTATTATTATTAATTTTAATAATGGCACAATGGGTAGATAGGAAAATGCTCTAATTAGAAATGTTTGCTCAAGTATTTAGGGGTGAATGGTCATATCTGAAAATTTGTTTGATGTGGTTCCAATAGGTACATAAGGTAAAATGCAACTGGTAAATCCAAGTAAT
Organism: Hystrix cristata; assembly: GCA_004026905.1. NCBI lineage: Eukaryota > Metazoa > Chordata > Mammalia > Rodentia > Hystricidae > Hystrix > Hystrix cristata. The sequence continues at coordinate 2,037 of PVJO010026388.1, forward strand.
GAGTACAGCTTCCTATCTCAAAATTTTTCAAAATAAAAACTATTTTCAAGGCATTTTTTTTTTTTTGGTACTTTAGACATGCTAATGGCTGACTTAGAAGAGTAACATAGAAGGGCTGGTATACCCTTTTGACCTAGAAGTGTACTTTTTAACCCAGGTGACTTATTGCTCAGGGGTTTCACAGTTTGGGGAGACACAATGAGAAATCAAGCCCATCATAAAGGTATCAGTGATGCTTATCAAGGTCCTGGCAAACTGCAGTACCCTCAGTACACAGTGCCCTCAGCCACCATCTCCAGATCAATATGGCTATCAATGACAGATGGCTAAAGCATCCCATCCACTCAGGTCATTCTCAGTTCAAATAGTCCAACAGGATTTAGGAGTCTTGTGTCATTAGACTGTCTTTAGAAAACAACCTAGCCATTAAAGGAGGAAGCAGAGTAATGTTGTATGTCAGACAGCACACTGCTGACAGCTTAAATATACTCAGAAAGCTTAAAATGTGTTGATTTTCTGTGTGCTACAATTACATTTTTACAGGCAGAGAATGTATCATTAAAACGTAAATGTATAGTGAAAGCAAAGCTATAAAAAGACTTTCTGTCACAAGCCATTTCTAGACACAACATAGCTAGGAAGAAAAAGTAATTGATTTGATCAAAGCATTGATTTGATCAAAATTGTAATTTCTGTGGAAAGGAGAAGAGACTTTTGATTCAAATATAATTTTTAATGTGGTTTATACTTCACAGAATCTGATTTGGGATCTACTTAGTTTGGAGACAGTCAGCACATGAACAGGGCACCTACCTAGAAAGAACCTTTCAGTAACTTTCCATGAGGATACAAACAATTTTCTAGATAGTGCTACATTAACTTCCTTTACTACATGGTCCAGTGTTTTCACTATTAATCACTCAGCCTGCGCCTCAAGTTACCTAAGGTAAGGTAACATCACTTTTGCCCCTAAAGGTATAAATGTTCAAACAACATAAAGAAATACAGATTAAGGCCCTATACTATATTTACTATGAATATGTATTTCTTCCCTATTTCAGTCCTTAAAGTCTACCCTCTAGTAATTAGTATCTAAGCAAAAGCAGGTCTATGAATAGTCATTAAATTAGTTATGGATGCACAGGGAAACCCATTTAACTAATTTCAAGCAAGACATTGGAATACATTTAGCCATTTAAGTTTATGACATACAAATAACAGATTTATTACTATCACGGGGCAAATTCCTTTTCACACAAGTACTACTGACTTCATTATCCAAGAGTTGGACTTGGCCCAAAGTGTATTGACTTAACAATATTTTCCTTCATGGCAGGCATTCCATGAACAGTTGCTTTAAATTAAAAAAACAGACCCAGAGTTGTTGGGGGAAGCAGAAGGAAGAGGATGATTCAGCACTGATGAGCAATGTGGTCACTGAATACAATGAATCAGTTCTGGTCAAAGAAAAGTCACAAAAACTCCATTTAGAAAGAGAACTTAAATATTTTCTAGAAAGAGAGAAAAGTAATTTCTTTAGGGAGAAATTTCCCTCAGGCAAATCTCAAAAATAAATGGTAACATTTATATAGTAATTACTATAACGTTTCCTCACTGAAAAGAGAGAGAATTCAAAAATAAAAGAATCTTGGCCTCTAGAAAAAACAGTGGGAAACCTCTGGCCTTAGTTTAACTTCCAGCTAGACCATGAAAAGTTTTCTAAAACCAAGTGTCTTTTGAGCCTCTCTTCTCTACCATAAAGAGCAACAAATACAGCTGTGCAAACAGCAGGACTGTGTGTTCCTGTGGTAGGATACACACCCTGGCTCTTCCTAGAGGCATTCCCTTGCAGACATGTGCACAATCCTCCAAATCAGCAGGCTGAAAGAGGGACGAGGGGAGCATGCCAGCTTGAATAGATAAGAAATGCTACAAGACAGACTGGTGGAGATTTTGGGGCAGTGAAAAGGAAGGTTCTAGCAGCTGGCAAGAAGAATAAGATTGAAAGCCCTGCAGCTGGAGTTGCAGGTAACACAAGCTGAGAAAGTGAGCATTATTGTTCTTTTCTTCCTATACATTTTAATCTATTTTTCTTCTTTGCAGCATCCTTTTCTTGCTCGTGAGATCACAGACTCTGGAGCCACTGTCAGAGTTTGAATGTCATAATATCATATATTTGTCATATGATTTTGGTAATTTCTCTAATGTCAATTAAACTTCAGCTTCCTCATCTGTAAAATGGGTAGAATGATACCTCATGAGTGGGATTATATCAAATACTTAGCAGGTATCTGGCTTGTGGTAGTTCCTTGAAAAACATGTCTGTACCTTCCCTCTCCTCCATATTTTATTCTTTTCATTTACCTTTCTTATTTTTATCTTTCTTCTATATCTGATAGAACTTGGAAGTCTTTTCTTCACTATTCTTTTCAATCAGGCAGTGAGTTTGGACACTAAAATCTCCCAATACCTGGACTAGGTGAGATGCTCCATCACAAGGGCCTATGGCCTTCATGGTGGTCTGAATTCAAAACACCAAGTCTGCTACTGATCTGATAAAGAATTATTTTCACAGCAGGAAGTTTTAGGTAATCTGGAAATTAGAAAAGAAGTATGCCTCGCTCCTCTTAACCAGAAGTTATACTTGGATTCCTATTGGACAGTAATAGAGAAGTTAGGCAGACTTCAATCCAGTCTAAGCTCTGCTACAGGCTGTATAACCCCTTCTGTACAACAATGAGAACTGGGCTCTGGCGGCCTGCTTATTAAAAGTGAGTTTCAAGAGCAGAGAAGCAAGTCTGAACTATATTCATGGAGAAAAATTGTGTTCAAAATTAAATAAATCATTGCTCAAATTTCAGCCTCTGTTAATTTTGAAGTAGTAATGGAAGTACTGTATTGTAAAGTCATTTTTTGAGGGTATGGAAAGAACCCTAAAGTCACTGCAGAAAGAAACCATTTAAAAAATAGTAATAAAGCAGTTGGAGAAAGACTAAGAGCAAGAGAAAAGAAAGCATCCACTCAAAGGGAAGTAGTTTTTCTTTCTCTACCCTTTAAGAGCACACTCCCTCTTTCAGTGAGCAACCTAGAGAAAAGCATTTAGGAGTGATTTGCTTACAGTAAACAACACTGCTGACTGCTCCCTCCTCCTGGGAACTCCTTGGCCTCTTGGCTTTCTGGACACACCTTCTTCTGCACCCTCCCTAACTAGCCCCAGGGTTCACTCCTAGGAGCTTTCTCTTCTCACTCCAAAAGGCACCCCTTAAATAATGACCTCTCCAAAATACACATATTTAACCCATTATCTCTTCAAAACCCACAAGCCAAGCTGGCTGTCACCAGCTGACTGGTGATCGTGTCTAAATTCAAAATTGTCTCCACTCCTCCTAAACCTCTCCCCCTCATCTACAACCTGTCTAACAGTTCCCAAGTAAAAGCAGCTCTGAAATCATTCTTCATTATTTCTTCCACTTCAATTCCCAAATACAATCTATCACCAAGTTTCTGACCTCTTTTCTGGCCACTCCTTGTATTGAAGTGATCTTTCTCAAACACAAATCTAATATTTCCTCTTTTAATAAATTTAATAACTTCTGATGGATCCCTTCTACTTTTCAAAGTAAAAATCCAAATTCAAATAAGGTTCTTCATAAGTTTGCTTGTATGTCCCTTAGCATCCTTACCTCTTGCAATCCTCTGCACCCCACAAACCTTACTTCAGATGTTAGAGTGAGCTACGCTCCCCAGACACCTCATGATCCTTCATGATTCCTTCCCTTTTGCTCTATTCACTCTATATGAAATGCTTTCTGCTGTCTGGTGGGCTCCTTCACACTCTTTAAGATAAATTCAACTCTCGCCCCTCTGTAAAGCTTTCCCTCACTGCCCAATAAATTACTTACATCTATGTGTGAGATCCTAGGTCTTTCCCTCCATTTGGGGAACTTTTAAAGATGCACTACAAGTACTGGTTTATGTGTTTGTCTACCTGGACAAATGAGAATGAAATTGTGAACCCCTAAAAGATAAGAATCAGCTCTTAATCTTTTTGGTGTCCTCAGCTGTTCACCAAATATTCAATAACAGCTAATCGTTGTGGACAAAATCAGCTTTCCACACGAAAAACAGCACTCTCCAGGAAGTGCTGCCTTTTCCCAAAGAGTTATTCAGGCTGGTAGTGTCTTGCCTGGTGTATAAATGAGTTCATAGCTGGAATAAGATCAGAATATGTTCCCCTAGCTTAAAAGAGAGATCGAGAGGATCAGGACAGACGGGGAGAAAGGAAAGGATGATCACTCCTTTGGTGATTCAGTATGATTTTTCCCAATAGAAAAAGAGATCCTGTTACTCATTCACAAAGTTGGAGAATGAGTAGAACTTTTCCACTGTTCATTCATTCGTTTTCCACTATTTTTAACACATAAAGAACAATTGAATAAATCTACAGGTAAATACTATCTATTTGAAAAACTGCCACTGAAAATTTTAAAAATTCAGTATCTTGTTCACCTTGGTGTTTCTTTTACCAGTCACCCTACCCTTCTCAGAGCCCCTTCCCTCTCCCTTTTACTGCTTTAACTGAGTTCATTTCCAGCAAGCAAGCATTTCCACTTTAGCAAGAAAAGCTAAAGTGGCCATCGGGAAATTTTTCTAGCCTCTATAACCAAATACTCCTTGGAAAATATAACTTAATTTACAATTTAATTTATATGCAACTGGATATCTTAACTGTGAATCTAATGTAACTATTGTTCCTGTAGACATTTCCTTAATTTTATGTAAGTAATAAATATACCCTTTAACTACAGGCTGTAATCATTTCCAAATGACTGATTTTCACAACATTGCCACCATACATTGACTTTATGTAAATAATAAAATATTTCTAAATTGCTTCCATTAGCATATAGCAAAACATTTGTTATTTGTTTTTAAATGGCTAGGAGGAATTGGAAGCATATTGCCCCAAAAAAGCTTTATAACAAATTTCTAAGCATATTATGGTAGAAAATGCAGTATTTATACAGTAGAAACTTAGTAAAACCCAACAAGCTTTTATAAGTTTGTGCTTTACAAACTATTAAAATATTAATATGAGGAGAAATATTTTAATGCCAATTCTATATCAAAGTGCTAGGATTTTGCATTTCTACAGAGCAGAGTTCATGAACTCCTGCTTACCATGTTAACAATCTACCAGGTTTCTAAAGACTCAGCAGGGGTTGGAATTAGAAGGCTCTGCCATCGACATCAATAACAGAAGAAGTGACACTCAGAGGGGTTTTCCATCCTGCTCTCTAAGGAGGGTTCAGCATTCAGAGACTAGTCCACGACTGAGAGATCTATAGTTAGTTATTCCAAATAAAATTTAAAGGGATACAGTACTTCAGATTTTGTTTATAACAGTGAGTCTTAAAAATTACACACATTTGTGAATGTGTTGTATATGTGCTAGTATATATACAATGTCATAATAGCCCTACTTCTTATTTAAAGAGCCTTACTAATGGGAAGGAATTTTGAGTTCAAATGTTTGTTTTCATTCATAGAAGAAAATGTGAATAAAATCACAACTGTTCCTCTAGAAGGCATGAAAATGACTTGAATCCCAAATTCAAGATGCAGCTTGTTGGACAAGTGATAACTCAAGCAATTCAGTTTGTCCTGGGCCCAAGGCAGGTGGGAGATCAATTCAGAGATGCATAAAAACAAAGAGAATACATCTGAGTTTATAGATCACATGAGAAGCTACCTTCAAAGCATTTTTAAAAATTAAAAAAAAAATTTTGCACAATATTAATTTATCTTCACATGCAGGCAAATATATTCCCTTCCCACCACTCACTTTTAAAACAGTTTTCAACCAATTCCTTTTCTTCACTCTTTCTCTATAAAAGCTGATTTTTAAAAACTGGGTTGCTGAGATTTGTTTAAAATAAAAAAAAGCTCAGAAAAGGAAAATATTCAAATCTGAAGGCTAGATTGACCATTAATTGCCTAGTATTTATCTTTTCTTTTGAAGGCCCAGGTAGTATAAAATAGCTGTATTCTTATTGCTGCTTGTAGCAGGAAGACAGTGTAACACATTGTATCAATTTGTTCTGATGCTGAAGGAAACATGATAGCGATATTGAAAGTAATGTTAATCTACGGTGGAGTCAGCATTAAGACTATCTATATAAGGGCTGGGGATTTAGCTCATTGGTTAGAGTGCTTGCCTTGCAATTACAGGGTCCGGAGTTCAATCCCCAGCATCGAAAAAAAAAAAAAAAAAAGTCTATATAGACTTGCATTCTGGTCTTCTAGATCTTAATTTTTAGAAGGCTTTAAACATTATATATCCATATGTTCATAATGCTCATATTTGTTTTTCTTTCAGCTCATCTTCACTATGCAGTTACTGCACAGTGAATAAACATATTTGTGAGATTTCATAGGGTCCACACTAACTCACTCAAATTAGGCTAAATAATAAACTCAAGTTGGGAGTCCTTTCAGAAAAAGCTAATTCAATAAGGCTAAAACAGTGATTTCACAATAATTTCAATCTTACCTGCCCCCAACTCCAGGAAACATAACTTGGTAGTCATGGCAATATACACTAGAGAGCTAAATTGCTTGTTTTCTAAATTACCAAAAGTACAAATTTTGCCTTTGGGGAAAGTACTATGTTACTTGTAATTCATGAGCAAGTTATTTATATCTTAAGACATCTGAACTGCCAAAAAAAAGACAGTAAAATAAGTTAATGAGAATATATATAAAAACTTACCCAAGTCAGCACTTTTTCCCCATTACTTTCTTTCCATATGTACTTCACCACAACATAGTCACAGACTAAACCAAACTGTTGTCTGACTCAATTGTTTGACAATTCCATTTATGTTGTAAAGTCTTCTTTAAAAAAAGCAATATATTTTCCCCTTTTAGTTTGCTTTAAAACTTGAATTTTCTCCCCTTCTTTTAGTATTAGTATTTAGTATTTTAACAGATGAATTTGCTTTACTCAATTATGAATATTTGCTCAGCATTTCTAAAACAGACCCTATTATTGTGGTAAAAATATCAATACAAGACTTACCTATAACCATTTTTTTCAATACTGGGGATTGAACCCAGGGTTATTTTATTTTATTTTTGAGACAGGGTAATGTTAAGTTGCTACATTGCCCAGCATGGGCTAGAATTTGTGATCCTCTTGCTTCAACCTCCCCAGTTACCTGTAACTGTTAAGTATGCAGTTCATTGGCTTTGGGGACATTCACGTTACTATCATCCATCTGCAGAATTTTAATAAAGTTTTAATAAATGTTTAAGTAATATTTTTATAAGTTTGTAGCATATATGTTTCTAAAATTACTAAGGCTTAAAATTTCACTAAGATTTTGGGACACCCTGTCTTAACAGTAGAATCCAGATGGTAAATATACAGGTAACCTACACAATTCTTCCAACTCTTTTGATGGTTGAGCTTTTTCACAATAAAACACTGGAGAAAACTGGGGTCAAGAAATAGAATTTAATTATGGGAAATTAATAAAGATGTATTTAAAAGGCTAAGCATAGAAGCTAAATGACTGTCACTAGTACTTCACCCAAGAAAGAAACTCTTGGTGCCTTCCTAGCCACCTTTTGGAGAACATTAATCTAAGATCTATATTTATGACCATAGAGTGCTTTTCACATCCAGAAAGTCTCTCTTTTCCTTAAAGAATGACTGCAAAAGTTCCTAAGACTGTTGGGCATGTTTGAAAACCAGTGTCAAAATATTTTGTAAATTTATTCAATTGTTCACCAAACATTTATTTAGTAAGTGTTTAATATATATCAGGCACAATGCTCAGTAGTAGAGATACAATCATAAATAAAACACAAAATTTACAATCTGTTGAGGGAGAGAGAGAGAGAAGAGAAGACAGCAGGCAAATAGAGCTCTATGACAAAGCATAAAGTGCTAGAGCACATTCAACATTACAGTACTACAATATGAAGACATACTATGAATCCACAGGCATAGAACCTGACTCATCCTTATGAATATAATAAATGCTTTCTTGCGTAGGTAACAAATGATGGCAGTGGGGTAAAGATACAGAAATTAACCAGGGAGGAACTAGGGGGATAGCTCAGCAGTAGATCATATGCTTAGCATGCTCAAGGCCCTGTGTTCAATCCCTAGCACCAAAAAATAGTTGATGGATGGATAGATAGATAGATAGATTGGAAAAAATTAACCAGGTAAAGAGAAGGTTGACGAATCTTTTCTTTTCTGGGGATTGAACACTAGACATCATGCAAGTCAGACATGAACTCACCCCTGAGTTACATCTTCAGCCCTGAAAAATGTTTCAGTCAGAAGGAACCCCATTTCAGAGGTGCCAGATATCATCATATATTTGAGAAAATGGTAGGAACTACTGAAAGCAAGAAGATGTCTGGAATAGGATGTTAATGCCCTGCTAAGAAAAGAGGTTAACGTATTCATAGGAAAAAAAAATTCTCAATTGAAAGTGGAAGAAAAATAATGTATTATCTGAATATTCCAATTAGAAGCAGATGTGTTTTCTATTTATTTTGCTTTATTTTTTTAATTCTTTGAAACTAAATTTAAAGTTTGATTTATCCAAATATAAGTAACTGCTTTAATTTGCTTTTTTTTTGTTATTGTATTCAAAGAATGGAAATGGGTTGATATATGGAAATCATGAAATGTACACATGGATAACATGAATACACTGAATCAAGTATTCAAGGAAACCTTTTACCAGCAGTTCTCGGACTTGAGTGAGCACAAGTGAACCCCATAAAATGCCATTTTCTACATCTCACCTTTGAGACTGACTTAAAAAATCTGGGTGCAGTCAAGACTCCTAATTGGTATTTTAGGCATCTTAATTTTTAACAAGACTACAAACTTCTTTTTGTTTTAACTGTTTACAGTGAAAACTTCTAATCTATACAAAATTAGAATGCTATATGACTACCTATGTACCCATCATTCGGCCTCAGTATATGACCACTTTTGTTATATCATCATGCATTTAGCTTTCATACAGATTTATCTTGAGGATAATTCCAGATATTTAAACATTTTATCAGTAGTACTTTAATTTATATCTCTAAAAGTGATTTTTTAACATTAACACAACAGAATAATCACACCTTAATACCCCAAATAATCTTAATGTAACTGGTCCACACTCAAAAAACTGAACCATTAGCTTGCAGAAGAGGGAAATGAGTCAGCGTCCAAGTGGACTGCTTGGAAATACACAACTTGATTTAGCTCATCATTGATTCAAACTCTTTTTGGTTCAAGAATAAACAAGCTATTCAGTTATGTTCTGAAACTGCTACTTTCAAATCTTCAAAATATTATTTTCAAAAGGATAAGATTATCAAACAGAGCTGACTTTTTAAAATAAAACTTTTTTGAGTTATTGATCTAAATTTTTAAAAGAAAAAAGTTTTTTGTTAAATAATATTTTTATACTTGGTCAGTCTTTATAGAGGAAATAACAAGTTGCTCAAGTTGTTTTTCCTCCAGAAAACATTGCATTTCACTGAGTTAGAAAAAGTATTTTTCTCAATGAACCTCAGAAAAGTTTGCCAAAGAACAAGGAACACTAAACATGCCCTGATTAATTCCAAATGCTAAAACACTTGGTATTTCTAATAATCTTATCCATAGAATACAGTGTTCTCAAAAGGCTTTCACTAAAATGAAGGTTGGAGAAATTTAATTGCATGCTTCAGTTATACTCTAGCTCTGGTCTTTTACCTGCCTTATCATCTCCACTTGGCACCAACATTTGTAAAACTCAAGTCAATATTTCCTTGACATTTTTCTTTCCTTTCATCTGGTTCTTTGAACAAAACTAAAAGGAAAAAAAAAGGAAGAGAGGAAGGAAGGAAGAAGGAAGAAGAGAGAAAGAAAGAAAGAAAGAAAGAAAGAAAGAAAGAAAGAAAGAAAGAAAGAAAGAAAGAAAGAAAGAAAGAAAGAGAGAGAGAGAGAGAGAAGGAGAGAAGACCTTTGGGTTTACATCGAAGTAAATTTTCTTCCTTAACCATGCAAATCAGTAATTTTTTTGCAACTTAATAAATTCAAAAGATCTTCACTGTCAAGCCACAGCATTTATGTAACACTGATGAATCACACATTTGGATTTTTTCAGGTATATTCCACTTTTTAAGTACAGTGATGATCTGTGATATCAGTTTATAAGCTATTCCTTATCTATCAATGTGGAAAGTCACAGATTTATCTCAAAAATGATATAAAATTCCACATATGTAATTATTATAACCTCAGTCTAAGATGGTGTTCCTTGATCTTGTCATCAAAATAAGCATTTAATAAAATATTAAGGATCATATATTTAATACATATCATTTCTATTTTAAATAGTTCACCCTTTACTAAAGTTGTTTATTTCACATGTGTCAAACATACAAAGACACATTTCTCTTGCTCTTTGATAAGGTGTCAGAGCTTAGATAAAAGTTTAAGAATAGATGTGTTGAACTTTTTATTCCAACTGCAAGTTATGTATAAGAATTAGCAGCGGCCTGTTGAAAGAACTTTACCTGTAGATAATAGCATTTATCTCACCTCTATCTATCATGTTACCAATTTCTTTACTACAAAAGTTTACCTTTGGATAGCTCATATACCAGCTGTCAATCTGTCTTCACCCTGCGATTTTGCAGCAAACCTCAGGTGTGTTGAGGTTTTACTAGAATAGACTGCTTTCCTTCTTTTTCCAATAAAAACAGGTATAGTCAAAAATGCAAGCCTCTGGCACTCCAGATGTGCTCCATCACAGGGCAGAACATGAACTTTTAAAAATTCCTGCCTCCCAGATCACAACTTCGTACTTGAAGATTTTCTAGTCCTGCTCTTGTGCTAGCTTTACCTTTACCTCCACATACCACCCTTCATTAAAGCCCTTAATATGGCAGCTTTGAAAGACTAAAAACTAAAATGTCCATCAATACAAGACTGGTTTAATTAATTACAGTCCATAAATGAATTATTATACATTTTAAAAGAAAAAAAAAGAGCAAGAAACAAAACAAAGAAAGAAAGAAAGAAAGAAAAGATGGAAGAAAGAAAGAAAGTAAGGAAGAACAAGAAAGAAGAAATGAGAATGCTCTTAATATGTAAAGATTTCTAAGACATACAAGGAATAATCTAGTTTCTCTTCAGGTCACATAAATCTTTCAGTTTTTACTAAGACATATAATGCAAAAAAAGAAAGATGCAGAATAATATTTACCTTTTTCTTTAAAAAAAAAAAGGAGAAAAACATTCATAATTGTTTCTACATTCATAAAGAAACCGAAAAGATACTGGTACTGGGGTTGGGGTTTGTTACAATTAGGCATGATGAACAATTTTATGATGTAAGAGAATTTTCATGATATACCATTTTATGCTTTTAAACAAAATATATTATCTATTTTTAAAGAAATAATAGCTTTTTTCAGGGAAAGAAGGCTAAAAGAAAAAACTTAGAGCAGTCTATTCTTACGCTATTGGCACTATAGTTTTGCAGACAGGATAAATGATCAAGAAGACAAAAAATAAAATTTAGAAAGCCCCAGAATTGGTTCTGGATGAAGAACAAACTAACAGACCTCCAAAATATGTACCAAAATATGTACCAAACTAACAGACCTCCAAATTATGTACCAATGCTACAGTTTTGTTGATTTATATCTATGACTTTTAAAAACCAAGAAGTATTTTGAAGACAAATTACATTATTGCAGGGTTGAATGCTCTCTCATTCAGCCTTTTCTTCAATTTTCTAAAAGCTATCCCATGGTCTGCCTGCCTCACACCTTGATTCCAAAGGCAGTTCAGTGAACTGTGAAGAGCCTGAGCCCTGGAGCAAAGCTGAGCTGCCCCAATTCCAGCTCTATCTATCATTTACTGGCTGCATGGCCTGTGCATATTTCTTAACTACATGGTGCCTGTTTCTTCATGTGTACAGTGGGGATAAGAGTAGTATTACCTCAGGGTTGGGGATTTAGCTCAGTGATGGAGTGCTTGCCTAGCACGTGCAAGGTATGGAGTTTGATTCCCCAATACCCCCTGCAAATAATAGTGGTACCTCATAAGGTTATTCTGAGTATTAATTAAGACATAAAAAGTATGTAGAACAGTGCCTGGGCTCACAATAAGAATGCTCTAGGTGTTTGCTATTTTACTTTTTCTTTGTTGTTTGTCTTTCTTTAAAAGTGCCACCTCTAGGGCCTAGTTCTTAGCCTTCCCATTAACCCTTGTTCTTCCCTCCCCAGTTTACTTCTTTACTTTTTTACTTTTGCTTTAAAATAAAGATACAAAAAATAAAAAAAATAAAAATAAAGATGTAATCTTCACTGAAATACACCTGCAGAATTTTTGAGACAAGATCATTCCAAAGAAAGATATTAATAAAAGAAATAGAGTGTAGTGTTTGTCAGAGAAATTCAGAATCTAAAACATTAGCATAAAGATAATTCCCTACATTTCTCCTACAGTTTGTAAAGCTATAGGTTATCTCATTTGATCCTCAAACAATACTTTGAGAACATTAGGAAAGATAAAGAATGCAGCAAATGAAGTTAGAAGGGTTGCCTGAGAAAACGTGCATTAAGTTAGTCACAATATCTGACCAGTTCAGACCACTAATAATTTATTGAACAGTTATTAGAGTGTGGCCACTGTGCTAACCTCCAAATTCCAAATGTTATCTGTTATAAAAAGTTCACACAGTATGAAACACCTCAATTCCACTCAACCTGATGATCGTGCTACTTAAAAGTTACTGTAATCCCCAGCAATCTCCCCACCCACCAAAAAAAAGCTATTGTAGGTAGTATCATATGGTTGGAAGGAACACAGATTCCCAAGCAAAGATTCTTGGGATGCATGATCTTGGGCAAATAACTACTCTAAAACAGTTTCATCACCCCTAAATACATGACTACTTCTTGCTAGGTGATGGTTGTAAGGGTTGACCGAGAATATGAAAGTGTTTATAAACTCTATAGCTCCATTATGGGAATTAATTTTTGTTGCTATCTGATTTAGCAATGGAATGCAAGATCAAACCTAAGTGGGAAAAAAAAAAGCCTGATAGAAAAACATCTTTAGGTACCCATCCCTTAAAAGACCTCCCAGCAAGAGTAGCAAGATTACAAAAACTCACACTGTTTCCCCTGTGGAGGTTACCCACTGAGCCAACAGAGGTAGGCCGCATGGGTCAGTCCTATTCTAGCAAATGTATTCCTTTCCATTTGCTCCAGTTGGTGGTAAAAGGTGAAGGAGGGCAAACCAGACAGCTGGTGTGACATGAAACAGAAAGATCTATGTTTCACCTTTAAAAAGAGAAAAAAATCTGTGGGAAATAGTGGGAGAATGAAAAGAAGCAGGAAAGTGCTTGGGGCATTTCAGCTGGTAAGCAAGACAGTAGAGAGAGAAGTAGCCCCAAGACAGATGCAATCCACACCCTCCATCTGGAATCAGAGAGTAGCTAACATGTCAGAAAAAAAGCTGTCTTCCCTCAGGGGAATCTTGAAGGCTGTCAATGTTCTAGCTATGAGAAAACAAAAAATCTACATAGAATATTCCAACATGTGGAGGCCTGATAGAGCTAGAGAGATGTTCTCTGGGAGTCTGACTGTTACAGGCTCTCACTTGGCGAACTGGGAATGTTAGCGGGAGGCATGCTTTACAGGAGAGGAGAAAGTGGTGTCTGAACCTGCGTGGGAACAGGCACCCTGCTTCTGATTTCAGGCAGTAGAGCAAGGCAGTTAGGAAAGCTAACTGTCAGTCAAAAAAACCTGGGTTCAAATCCAAATTCTTCCGTTTGCTTACTTAATCAGTGTGCGTTGAGGTGGGTTCATTTTGCTGACTTGCTTAACGCTAGTAGCAAAGTTTCTTAACTTAGGTAAGCTTTAATTTCCTCATCTGTCAAAGAGGGGCTAATAATGATGCCTTCTTCAAGGATGTTGTAATGACCAAGATAGGTTGTAAAACAATTAGAAAGTCCTTGCACAAAATATGTAGCCAATATATGTTTGCTATTACTGTATTATTTCAAAAGGCAAGTTTACCAACTTACCTAGTTTGTAAGAACTAGTGAATAGTAAGTTGGAGTTGAAGGAAATGAACACTTTCCTGTAACATTAAGCATAAAAATAGACCTTGCATACTTACTGGTAAGTGAGTTAAATTTTATATGTTTCCAGGTTATGAACAGTTTTAGATAAGTCGAACATACATATAGAAACACAACAATACCAGTGACTACCATAATTGGAGCTGTCCGGATTCCAGCTCCACCTCCACTAGCTCTGTGACCTTGGACAAGTCATACAAGCTGTATGCCTCTGTTCCACATTTGTAAAATGAGGATGATAATAATAGTATCTAGTAAATTTAGAATAAGGATAAAATGATTTACATCTTACTGTAGGTCTTACTATATCCCTGGCAAATGAAAAGTGCCTAATAATTGATAGGTACTAGTGTTTCTTTCACTGCAAATCATCATCATCATCATCATCATCATCATCATCATCATCATCACAGGGCTATTTGTTAATTAAATTTAAAGCCCACTTTTCTGACTAGGGAAAGTAAAATACACTCTGTATAGTGGGTCAGCTTTTGCTCTCATCATAAGTCATTTGTAAGAAAGTGTATCAGTCTTTTATAGGAAGAAATAATTTACCAAAAGTATCATAAGACATTTACATTGATTCACCCTATGATTTGACTCTCACTGTGGTATTTTAACTAAACTAACTAGGAAGTGTTTCTGACGTACTTGAAATTTTTGAATTGTTCCTGAGAGCTATGATTAATGCTTTGCTCATATTTATGTATTATACCTTATAATTAAGCCATAGCTGTAAAAGGCAAATGTCTCCCAAAAAAGTCTAGCAAAAAAACAAAACAAAACAAACAAAACACATCTGCTTAAAGGTTTATTAGTTTTACAATAAATAATTCAGCATATTTAAAAAATCTTTCAGTGCAATACAATTTAATCGTAATAAAAATGTATGTTAAGGAGATAGAAAAGATAAACACTCCCTCCTTTGTTCAATAAACATTTCTCAGTGCCTATTAAATGGCAGACACTCCTCTCTGTTTTAAATCAAATATACTGTATTTGTTTACTCTTACACAGTTCTTTCACTTATCCTTACCCATATTTCATTCAAATTTTTGCATGATCTGATAATACTGCATCCTGATTAAATGAGTTAAATTTTTAAAAAGCCCTGTCACTTTAAGAATCTGTAATGTTTTTTCCATTAACATTCCTCTCTGGTTTTATGTACTTGGTCTGTGCTGTGGGATATAGCATAAATTATCTGCCTTCAGCAAAATGAACAGCTGAAATGCAAGGCTGCTTGACAGTGCTTGTTAGGCCCTTTTGGTTCTGTGAGCTCACTCTACTGGTAACTATGCCTTTCAATTGTCACAGAAGTCTTTAACTGTTTCAAAACATAGGTGTTTGATAATCTGGTACCCAAGGTGAGCCCAGAATTTTAGTAACATGCCTAGGCATTAATTAATAAACATAATGAAAACAATCTTGGGGTATTTAAAGAAAAGTATCACAAATGAATACTTTTTTTTTTAACAAATGAATACTTTTATGGATTACTAAAAACTAACAACAGGATAGCAGGGCAGGATGAAACAATATTTTTAGCAAAATTCTTCTATAAGAGTCTAAGAATAATATTATATATTATTATTTAATATAGTATATATATACTTTCTTTTGTTTGAGAGTAGTCACTGTTTATTAACTGGCCAGCTTACAAAAATGCCACACTAGATACCTTAGTTCTTCCTTTTAAAACGTCTGATCTGGTCTTCCCTGTTGCCAGCATTTCTACTTTCTAGAAAATAGGTGATCTTCTTCTTCATTCAAGCTCTGAAAAAGATAATTTGGTGATTTTTTTTTGAAATTTTTATTTTTAGTACTATACATTCATGTGCTATCAGGTGCAGAAGTACTTTGCAAAATTACTTGGTCAAGCTAAAAAGTTATTTCTTCCTAACAACATTTAAAATAATGGACTAGCAACAAACAATTCTAGTACACTCAGACTGTCCGCAACAAGAATCATAACAAAATAAGCCAAACAGAAGGAAGACTGGCATAGGAAGAACAAAGAAAGGGTTCCACTGATAAAAAATGAAAAGGTAAATGTAGGGTTAAATTAGTACAAATTTTCTGGTTTCATTTCAAGTAGAGTTTTGTGATTTCATTTTAAAATTTGAAGAAGATAATTTGGAAGGCCATAGGAAGTTATTTGTTTCTTTGAAACATTTCCAACATTAGAGATCTCATGAATCAGATACTCCATACAGATGATGTTTTATTTACCAAGAGGTCAAATAGTCAAAGTGGTTTCTGTCAAGGTAATTTTCTTATTGAGTTGACCATAACCACGCTTGTAGATTCATTCATTTATTGACTTCAGGTTTGGGTGCCCTTGTGCAATACATGGTTCCACAATCATCATAGCAACTAAAGCCAGGTGCTGCTGAAGCTCTGGTAAAGGCAAATAAGCTGTAACATCTTTTGGACCTTTGGGCTCACATCATTGATACTTTTGCTCCTGGTGACACAGTGATTTGGGTTCTGCAGGTACACGGAAGTTGCCAGCTTTTCTTATCATCCTAGACACTCAAATCTCAGTTCTGTATATCTGCCTATATTCCTTGTAATAGTGGCTAACTTTTTAATAGATGAGCTTCCTCCTTGAGCAAACTTCTTTCTCAGACATTTCACCTTCAATTCTGCTTCATCAATGATAACTTCTTGCTGCATCTTCACATGGCAGAAAGGCAGAAAGGCAAAAATGCTTCCTCAAGCCTCTTAAATAAGGATACTAATCCTATTCATGTGGGCAGAGACCTCCCAGCCTAATGACTTCTCAAAGGCCCTATCTCTTAATATTATTGCATTGGAAATTATGGTTCAACATATGAATTGGAGAGTGGAGGGGTAAACACAAACATGCAGACGATCACACATTCTGGGGCAGAGAAGTTGACAATATTTATCAAAAGCATTAAGTATCTTCATTTTTTTCTTGTTCACTGGTTATACTTCCAGTTATCAATCCTATGGAAAAACTGTAAACACGGAGTAATTTTAAGAACAACAAATCCAAAGATAATTCATAAAAAAGTGTAAAATAATTTAAACATACAACAAAGGGACATGGCTAAATAAATTACTGTATATTGACTCCACAAAATATTATATGACCATTCTTAAATCATAAAAACTATTTTTTAAAACAGTATAATAACAAAATGAAGAATGTTTAAAATGTGGGACTGACATTAAGAAATATAGTATCAAAACTGTACATCTAGGTTGGCAATATATATAAAGGAAATAGCTCACAAAAATTAATTAGAATGAAATACATCAAAATACTGGTAACTTGTCAACAAAAAAGTAATTGAGATGTATTTTGTACACATTCCAATTCCCTACAATGAATATGTACTAATATAAATATGTACTAATATGAAAATTTTTTAAAAATAAAAATGCTGCAAACACCAAAAGAAAAAAATACTAATAACAATTGCTTGGGGTAAAATGGTAATGATCATTTTCTATTCTTTGTATTATTTGGTATTTTCTAAATATTGTACATTAAAAATATATTACTTTGAAAATAGAAAGATAAACTTTGACAGTAGCTAAAAAGTTACATAAATTAAAGCTCTTAATATCTCATCTTTTGATTGTATTACTTAACTATATACAGTATATAGCTAATTTTCTTAAGTAAAAATAAACTAATTAAATTAGGTTATGATGTATGTATTTCAAGTATTCTTTGTTAAATAACCAAGAAAAAATTTAAACCATATTTCTTCTGCCTGTACTTTCTAAAAGTAACCTCAATAATTTTAAGCAGTGAGTAAAAAACCCACTCCCCTCCCTTCTGTTACTCACATACATTGTCATCCACTTGAGAGTCTGTCTTATAACTCTGTAGGTGAGTCAAATGCTGTTATCTTTAAGATTACTTCAGAATCCATTGCTATATTTTACTTTCACTTCTAAACCTTATCCTTCTTAAGTAAAGTTGTTCTATTTGAAAGAATTATATTTGTCCATATCTTCAGCAAGCTTAAGTTCCTTTTCTAAGTCATTACCAAATGTCAAGGTTAACAAATTTTTCTGAGGTAGCACATAGTACTACATATTTCCATACTGGTGAAAATTTTTAAAAAGAGGGAGAAAAACAAGTGTCTGTCCAAATTTCATTCCCTACAGTCATATTTTGAGTATAAATTATTTTGTATTTCCTTAAATCTAAAACTCAAAGTATTTGCTTTCAAGTATTTTCATGAACTTTTCAAGCATATCTCTTACTAATAGTTGTAGCTCTCCTTCTCCTTCTAATAATATCTATAATGTTTAATTTAATGGAGAATAATCCTTACTAAAAAAAATCTAATCTTGAATTAGATTTTTGCTCTTGCCAAGTTAATTTTATAAATACGCTTTTTAATTGAATTTGTTCACTCACATTGAGTTGACGCAAATGCCTGATCAAATAAATGCCCAAATCAGGTAAAAAATAAGAGGACCTAGTGATGCTATTTTAAGAGAAAACAAAATGCACTGAAGCTAGACTAGCACTTATTCTGTCAAAATGCACCATTTCTTTGACACATATGTGTTCTGCTTTAACAGTAGGAGAAACTGTGACAAGCTGACAAAGTAGCTCATTCCTACAGAATGTTTTAGCTGTTTTGCTAGGGATATGCGCTGAAATTTTTTAAACAAAAATACAGGTAAGGATAAAAAGTGTGTCTCTTTTACCTTTGTAAACCCAGTATCTAGCACATACCTGCACATTGTAAGTGCTCAATAAATGTTTGTTAGACTAGTGACACAATAACATGATTGACATCAAAAAGCAATTGCCGCCAAACACCCTCATTGGAAGAAGGATAGCCTATTTAACAAATGGTGCTGGAAAAATTGGCTAACCACATGTCGAAAATTAAAACTAGATATATGTCTCTCACCATGTACTAAACTCAAATCAAAGTGGATCAAAGATCTAAACATTAAAACAGAAACATTAAATTTACTAGAGAACAGAATAGGAAGAACCCTTGAAG
>PVJO010026389.1:0-12598 GCA_004026905.1 Hystrix cristata
ACTGGCAGAACTCGGCGCTCCATTTGCAAAGCCAAAGGGACAATGAATTAAAGATGTCGCCTTTGGTATTGGAAAGAGCTGCAAAGAGAAACAGATTTATCAACATGAGTGATGTCTGCAGGCATAATGTTGGAGCTGTCTGCCACCCACGTTCCCCAGCCAGACAGGGGCACACGGAGCGGGCTTGTTATTAGAGCTGTAATTCATCTCAGGGTTTTACTGTATTACTACAGCAAGCTTAAGTGACAGGGATAATTTCCCTTTTGGCACAGAGGCTGGCAACGTATGCAATTGTGCCAGGCTGGTCTCAGAAGCCCATCGTGGTTGGCAAAGACTGCAGATCTGCTGAAAAGACATTAGTCTCTCACAGACCGAGGGCAATTTGGAGAGAAGTAGCTCAGATGGGCTTCTCTGCTCTCAAGGATTGGGTATGAAGTGCCCACAAGACTCGTGGATCAAAGGCTTGATTCCCAAACAGCAGTGATTAGAGGTGGGGTCTGTGGAAGTGACTGGATCAGGAGGGTAACTACTTTGCCATGTATGAGTTCAAAGCTGAGTGGACTATTACAAAGTGGGGACGGTTGAGAAAAAGCCACTCATTGGAGACATGCATTTGAAAGGTATATCTTATCCCCAGTCTCTCTCTCTCTCTCTCTCTCTCTCTCTCTCTCTCTCTCTCTCTCTCTCTCTCTCTCTCTCTCTCTCTCTCTCTCCCCTTCTTGGCCACCATGATGTGAGTGTCTTCCCTCCCCCAAGCCTGTCCACCATGATGTTCCTGCCTTGGAGCCAGTTGACCATGGACTGAACCCTCTGAGACCACAAATACCATGACTCACTCAGGCTCTCTCTCTCTCTCTCTTGCTCGCTCTCCACCCTCTTGCTTTCTTCCAGGCTGCTATGAGGCAGTCAGATTTCCATGCCCATCCACCACGATGTTTTGCTTTGCTGCCAGCCAACCATCCCCAGGAACCCATGAAACCATCAGGCCATATAAACCTTACAGCCTTTAGATCATGTATACCATCTATTTGCCCCAGCCACAAAAAGATAACTTCTTATTTAGGTTTTATTGTGCAGATATGTATGACCACAGAGTCCAGCTTTCCGGGCATCTCTAAGTGTATTCAGTGGGGAATGAGATGCTTAAATTGATGACCCCATCTCACCATTTAAATTTTTGCAGTAGACCAGGCTTCCAACAATAGAATCATGGTGAGAAAGGAACAAATAAATGAAACCTGACTCCAAGTATATCCATGAATTTGGTGCTGAGACAAGTTCTAAATAGGAATGCTCATCTTGACAAGAAAATTGCTCTTATGCCAAACTCTCTATGACCTGAATGAACATCATGCTTCTAGACAAGACTGAAAAGGGAGATTAGGGCTACATCCTCCCTCCCCCACCTCTCCT
This sequence comes from Hystrix cristata, assembly GCA_004026905.1. Taxonomy (NCBI): domain Eukaryota; kingdom Metazoa; phylum Chordata; class Mammalia; order Rodentia; family Hystricidae; genus Hystrix; species Hystrix cristata. Next base: position 1,414 of record PVJO010026389.1, read on the forward strand.
GGAGTCACCCTGGCTTCTGATATTTTGAGGGAAGACAAGGATGCTTTATTTTTGGAGAACTGGTTGTTATGCCTGATGTTTGCAGGACTCTGGAACTGAATATAGATGATATAAATAGATACAGATGATAGATTATAGGTTATAAATAAAGATTACATAGATTATAGATATAGATGATAATAGAGAAACATAGATATAGATTATACGGATAGGTATAAATAGATGATATAGCTATAGAGAGACATAGCTACAGATGGTGAGCTCCTATTTTTTAAAAAATAACATCCACATCCCATATTTTAATTTTGGGTGAAAACCAGATCAAAATTAGGCTGGCATATGCACATGTGTTGCTGAGGGAATTAAACATTTTCGTTTACCGTGTTGCACAGAGCACCCAATCAGACCAGCTGGACAGGCTGATCAAAGTCTACACAGTACTGAGGCTCATTACAGGGAACCATTTTTTTCCTGCGTGGCAAAGAACAGGCTTCCACCAGAGCCAGCACCAGGAGCTCAGATGTTGCCCTCTGTACTGAAATTGATCCCATTTCTGGAGGACCAAGGAAGCCCCCTGACATCTAGCTCAGTCGCCCAGAGAAACTCGCACGGCCTATCTGTGTAGACGGGGGACATGATAGCCATTGGCATAGTGGGGAGGGGAGTAAGGAGAGTGAGCGGCAGCCCCAGCAGGGCGCCAAAGTGGATAACACAAATCCAAAGGACTCTTTCTGTAGCTGGCCAGTCATACTTAGCAAACATCCGCGGCACTGTATTCTTTCTCTGCAGTACTGGAGACAGAGTCTACCACAGAGCTGCATCCCCAGCCGTTTCCTTTTATTTCTGGACAGGGTCTCACTCAGTCGCCTAAACCGGCCTCAAAATTGAAATCATCCTGCCTCGGCCTCCTGAGTAGCTCGGGATTACAGGTACGTGCCACTGAACTCGGCTGTATTGTCCCCATTTCACAGATTTTTAAAAAATTATTATGCGTTTCTTATTTATCAGGCCAAACTTCAATAGCTTTGGCAGAAAGCACCCTCTTCCACGTTTTTCTTCCAGTTGCAGCTTCAATGAAGAAATACCCATTAGGAAGCCCCAAACAGGGGAAAAAGCCTATTTCCCACTGGATGACTCTCAAGTATTTGCTAGATTGATTAAAATCTCACCACACCACAAAAAAGTCCCATGTCACATCTTTGCAAGTAGAAGCACTCACCAGATAATCATTCCACAAAATGAAATCATATTCCACCCAAAACCTCCACGGCCAAAGTCTTTTTAGTATCCTAGGTTTTTTGTTTTTGTTTTTGTTTTTGTTTTGTTTTGTTTTTTTTGTGGTGCCGAGGATCGAACTCAGGCCCTTGTGCTTGCAAGGCAAGCACTCTAATCACTGAGCTAAATCCCCAACCCAGTATCCTAGTTTTAAGGCAAGAAAAAAAGAGGAAAAAGAAAAAGACAAAAAAGAAAAAGAAAAAAAACAAAAAAAATAGACACACATGCACACAAACATACAAGTTGTTAGCCCACGAAACAGTCTGCAATTCAAGACATGGAACTGGACCTACATGGTCATTCCGCTTTTCTGTTTCAGCCCCAAATTTAGTAAGTCACAGGGGACATACTCTGTACCACATTATAAAGTGATCATAAAGTGAGATGTACGTTGGATGGCTTCGTCCGGGTGTGGGCGTGCAGAGCCCATTGAAATCAGGCCGGGCAGGGGAGCCGTCGTGTTCACTGCACGTGGCGGGTTCCACCCACCCTCAACTTTGTGCTTTTCTGATTTACGCTGCATTTTTCAGGACGTAATTGCATCCTAAACTGAGGTGCGCCTATGACCTCCACACCAAATGATTTAAATAGAAAAGACACAGCTTTATTTCCATTTTTCCATTTTTTCCTCTTTTTCTTTTCTTTTCCCCTTCCTTCCTTTCCCCCCCTCCCTCCCTAGCTCTCTTCCCATTTGAATATTTTCTTTCTTTTTCACAGTATCTATAGCACAAATTTGTCCTTATTTACACTTATGGTTTCTCGTACCAGCGAAACAATGCAGTATGTGCTCATGTGTGCCTAGTTTATTTCACTTTGGAGTATGTTCTCAGTTACGCGAATCCAATATGCATATCTAAAAAGTACCAATAAATTTTCTTAGCTAAAAAAATAAATAGAAGCTACAACATCCTCAAAACTTGCTCTCTAACGGGATCAGCTTGGGTTAAATTCTACTTTTTGACCCTACTACTGGCTGACAGGGATTGAGGTTCCTGCCCGTGCGACCGGCCTCCTACCAGAGAAATGAGTTTTTTGAGAGCTGGCCAGGAAATCTACAGGCAATAGACAATCTGAAAACAGCTTCTCAGGCCACCATCTTCCGATAATACCCGCCGAGGACAAATGTGGGAGGCCAAGGACAGCCTGAGCGTGTTTTTATAGGATGTTCCACTCTGAGTTGAAACTGGTTTCCGGGGGCTGGAGATTCAGCACAGGGCTCTGAGCACGTGCTTTCTAAGCCCCAGGCCCTGAGTTTGAGCCCAAGCACCAAAAAAACAAAAACCTAAAAAAAAAGAAAAGAAAAGAAAAAAATTGGCTCCCAGCATGAGTTCTTCCCACAGCAAAATTCTAGTCAACTCATCTTCTAGCCGTTTTGCGTTTGCTAGACCCAAGATGAGGAATGAAGCACGCTGAATCTGCTTTTACAAAGCACAATGTAAAGATGTAGTGAATGACTGAATTTATTTTAAAAATTGCAGTATAAGCTGCATTGCCATTAACCTTTCGTAACACTCCGCTTATCCCTGACGCTTTGTGCAGCAGCTCGGGAAGCCTTGTTCCCGAGTGTCTTTATTCGCACTGTCTATTACACCGTTTATTTGCACCATTTATTCACACCGTCTACTGCACGTCTATCGGCTGACTTTGTGTCCAAAACTGGCTCCAGACATTTACGTTTCCACAGACATTTTGACTTTGAGGAAGATCTGGAAGTCTCCCGGTGCAACGTTTGGGGAACTCTGCAGAGGAAGACACGCCGTTAAGTTTCTGTTGCACGGAAATGGTTGTTGATATTTTAAATTAACACGGGACATCAAGGCAGTCGTACAAAGACACTCAGAAAAGAGGATGTCAAGACCCACTTCAGACAATGGCAAGAACGATGCGACAAGTGTGTCTGGAGGAAGGGGGAGGATTTTGAAGGGGAATAAGGGTAGCATGACCTTTACTGTATTTTTTAAAACGTAAATATTTGCTGTAAATTTTGATCGCACCTCGTACATCTGGGACATTGTCAACTTATTTACGAAACCAGCTGTGTCTTCGAAGATTACCAAACTACAAACTATCGTGGGGAAATACACCCTTGTGTGACTGAAAGTATAAACTCTTTAATTTGGGAAAATAAACGGCTCTATGTGACCCTGATAATATGCTTTCTCTAAGGATGCTTCCGGCATTACAAACACAAAACACATCCAACTTCGCCAAGTGAAAATGAAAGACCTTTCAAAGACTTGGGAGAATATAAAAGGTTGTCCATCTGGAATGCAGCACACATTTCAAGTTCTTCTTTGTCTAGCTAGATTGCCTGCTGCAAATTTACATTCAGTCGGCAACATCTGATTAAAGAACCAATTTGAATGCAACTATCAATTTCTTTGTCTCAACCAGTTCCCCCCCTCCACCCCCCACAGGTGAAGGTTGAGAAGCGTTTGCATCCTGCAAGCTAATCTCATGAAAATATCATTTTCTTCACCTTTGAGAAAATCTTTTAATTATCATCTTCCATCTGCAGAATGAAATTAAAACAATGCAACCCATGATTCAAAGCCCCCTCTAAAGCCTGAGTCAACATCTTTGACTTATCCGGTTTCCTCCCAAATAAATATCACCCAAGCAAAATTTCTGTGCCGACGGCCAGTAACTGACCCTCGTCTAGCCTCCAACCTGGAAGACAGCCAGTCTGTGCACATTCAATCTCTCCATCTAGCTAGGAAGGAGCAAAATGAGTTTATTGTTCCCTTATAGGATATTTCCTTTTCCCCGGAAGTTTCAATGAACAGAAATGGTCTTCCTGGATTATCATTCTGCAGCGCAGCAGAATTTAATTCAGTGAATATTTACGTTGGCCCTTCTTCAAGGCAAGTTATGGATTGAAACACCCAGACAATTTCCCGTGCAATGATTTTAGCTAGAAGGAGAATCCTGCATAAATAATCACATGGATGGCTCTAGCTAGAGATCTCGAGGCTAGAAGGCAAGTGGGGGGAAAATCATGCAGCCTGGTGGGAAGCCTATTCCTGCACTTGTGGGATCCAGAGTTGTCGATGGCCCCAAAGGCAAAGGCAAAGCCAAAGCCAATGTGGAGGTACCATGGCACCTACTTTTTAAAATGTGAGCCAGAGGGCACAAGAAGGGGGCAATCTCAGAGATTTAAGCATAAAAACCCAAGCACAAATCCAGTAATTCGCTCAGCAGGTGGCCGCCCACCGACCCTCCAGCCCCAAGAGTAGAAGGTGGTTGCCTCATATTGGGAGCAAAGACACAAAATGGTGCCCGTACTGGGTCCTGGTTATGACCAGTCCAGAATTGGCTGCTTTGTGTTCTGTCTGGTGGCCAGAAAAGTAGGGGCCACTGGATCCATCTCTGCCCCAAATGGCTTGCTTCCTCCAGCATCCGACACTGCCACACGATATTCATCTTTTTGTGCAGATTCCACAGTCCAGAGCTCTGAGCAAAGCCCAATCTGCCCTGTAATGCTGTCTAGAAGAATGTGGACCCTTCTCCAGACCCCTGGGACACCCCACATCAAAAGCACATGAAGTTGGGCTGGAAATTCAGCTCCGTAGTTAGAGTGCTTGCCGAGCAAGCACAAGGCCCTGAATTCAATCCTCGGGAACAAAAAAAAGAAAAATAAAAAATGAAAACACGAAGTAAGCCGATTGTCCTAGCTTTCCCCACATGTATCAAATGGGAGTTTAAACTGTACAATCTAAGAAAGCCAACACTCTTGAGCCCCAAGCACGTGGTTTAAAAAACACGGTCATCTTCTGTACCAAGAAAAATTGGTTGGTTCCAGAACTAATTCTAGAGCACACTTTAATGCTCAAATGCATTCTATAAAATGATATTGCGTGTGCACATATCGTAGGCAAATCCGCCTGTGTGTTTTAAACTCTAAACCACTTACAATACCCAGGACAACACAAGTGTTGTCGGTTAGGGAATAATTACAAGAAAAAAAAGATCGTGCTCTATATTTTACTTTAGATTTGGAGGTCCACATAATTCTAAACTATGAGCTACATAAGCGTCCTTTTTATTACCAATAGTCTGTGTCAGGGATTGCATTGTGGTAACATAAATCTGGTTAGTATACATATGTAGGAATGATCAGTGTGTGATTTGTCTCTCGCGGATCAGTGAGGACAAAAATTCCAGCTCCACCTGAGGCAGCCACAGGAAGACAGACCCGTAAGAAAAAGTGATCAAGGTGTATCCATTTAACTACAAATGTCTGTAGTTTATCCTTTTTTATGGCAGAGTAGACTCCGCTGTGCTGTGTGGAAAAACCACATCTTCTTTAGCCATTGATTAGTTGTTGGGCATTTGGGTCGTTTCCAAGACTTAGCTATTGCAAATACTGTTGCTATGAACACGGTTGTGGTATGATGTTTTTAATTCTTCTGATACCAAGCAGAGGAATAGCCGGGTCAAATGGAAAAGACAAAGAGGTGTAAGAGATATTGTGTGAAAGAAAGATAATATTCAAAAGAGAGGAGAACTAGAAAGGGAGAAGGGGGAAAAGAAGGAAGGGAAAAAGGAAGGAGAAAGGGAAAAAAATGGAAAAATGGAAATAAACCTGCTTAAATAAGGAAGGATGGTGGGACGCAAAGGAGGGGTGGAAGGGGGAAAACAAAGATACATCATGTACAGATACAAAATAACCATGTTGATTATGATCATTATGTATACAATGTACTATACGTGTTCTTGGTAAAAATAAATAAATAAATAAATATAAAAACTATAAAAAAAAAAAAAGAATAAGTGATCAAAGCCAGGCGTGGTGGGGCACGGCTGTAATCCCAGCACCCAGAAGGCTGAGGCAGGAGGATGGCCGCAAGTTCAATGCCAGACTGGGCTACACAGTGAGTTCAAGGCCAGTTTGAATGACATGGTGAGACTTTGTCTCAAACAACAACAACAACAACAGCAACAACAGAAAGAGTAAATGGTCAAAATTTTAAGTGTAACACAAAGAAGATGGCAACTTTGGGGCACCACGGACGCTACCGAAGGTCCTCCGTAGCTGGACTCTCCAGGCTTGTTCATGACTCTTTCCTTCCACGAACAACACATCTAAAAATCCCTCAGAGATGCTGTGAATCTGTAAATTAACTTACTTTATAAGATAAAGGGAGAATCCTGAGTTTAAAATAAATAGATTCGAAGATATTGAAGAATGTTTAGGGGGAAACCAGATCATCCATTTTAAAACCGATACACTAGACTGGGTTGGCGCTTTCAGCCATAAAACGGCCCCTTATTGTGCTACCTGTCTGCAGCCAAAACTTTTCTCCTGTAAATCAAGCCCAAACTTATTATAGATTCACAAATTGCTAGAAATTTCCACCATCAAAAGCACACAAACATTCCTAGCTCCAGACTGTAACGTGCCCGTCTCTCTCTGCAGGGTCCACATCCTGTTTATTTGAGTCTGTACTTTTCAATTCTCCCTAATAAATTCTTTTTTTTAACCTCTTAGAAACTAATAACTAGTTTAACCAAGAAACAATCTATTCAAGCTCCTTTAAATGTCTCGTTTCTTTTTTGAAAATGTCAAGAGTGCACAAGTTTGTTATTTCTGAAAAATGTGATATTTCCTTTTTATAGAACGACTCAGATACTTCCTGGACACCCAAAATATTGCTGAAACGGTATCTCAGTGAGTTAATTATAACTGTAAAAAACACACGCATGAAATAGCCACAGCATAAAATTTTAAGAGAGGTCGAAAGAAATGGTTCCTGGCAAAAATCTGTTTTGTGTTTGACTAAAGCGAAAGAGTTGAATACATTCGGTTAACTCTACGCCATGAGTCCTGACCGCCCTGAGTAGCTGGTCCTGTTCTCCAAGACAAACAAACTAATTCTACACCACGCAACACACAACTTTTCATAATACGACATAGCTGCGAGTTGGACCTTAATCTTCTGTTTGAAATTTTCAGTGTTCGTTGCGGGCACTTTCCCATCCCTGGGAGGAGACACCCAGCGCCTGCAGCTCGGAGGAGGAAAGCGTCATGGTGGCCAGCTGCAGGGCAGCAAGAGGCCGGAGGGAAGCTGTTCAGCACACTGCAACAGCAGGACGGAGGGAAAGATCGGGGCACACGCACCCTTCAGGGCCCGCCGCCGGCCCACCAGCGCTCTCAACTACTGCACTGATCAGTGGGTGACCACGGTGAAGAAGGGCACCCCAACTCCGCTGCCCACACACGACACCAGCAACCGCATGACCCTCCCAACACACAACACCCCACAACCCCGCCACTTTCCACACACCAGACCCGCGATCCATTCATCTTCCACGCACACGAGACTCGCGGGTGATGTTTTACATCAAAATTATAACACTCTTTTTTTTTTTAATTCCCAAAGTTTTCTGATTTTGCTTATTAGATCACAGGGGGAAATAGGTTTGCAGTGGGCGGGAGATGCTGATTAGCCAGAGTATTTTCTCCAAAAATGATATTTACATGGGTTGCAAGCTTAATAAAATTGTTAGAATTGTATCTATCTATCTATCTATCTATTTATGCCTTGAGTGACTTAACTTATTGATTCACAGTTCCTTGGTAATCAAGAGGACCACCGAAACCAGAAATTATTGACAATTTTATCTGTGAGATCAAAGGTATCACTGTTTTCTAAATTTCACTTTTAAAAAAATTGTATTGGTACATTTTAGAGGTACAGAGTGGTCACATTCATCACAGGGAATTTGTACCTCTACACAAGATAACTTTTTTCTTCTTTTTTTTTCCCAAACCCCACCTCCTTTCATCCTCTCTTCTAGTCCTTGTATAGGTAAATGGATGTACCTCAAGACCATAACTTTAAGTGAAATAAATCAGATGCAGATGTTTAAATATTGCATTATTTTTCTGATGTGAGAAATTGAAAGTGTCAATAAGGACCAAAATGAGTAGATATTGAAAAATGGGAAGAAAACATTCAAATGGGAAGTGTAACAAGGGAAGGAGGAAGGGAAAAAGAAAGAAGGGAAAAGCAGAAAAAGAAAATAGAAGGGAAAAAGTGGAATGATTCATTTTCAGTAGATACAACAGGGTGGTAGAAGAATATATAACTGCATCTTAAACAAAGCCCATCCCTTTACTTGACGAAAATGGAATATTATATCACAGAAGGCCACGTCTTGCTAGAAGACGCAGAACCATAGTGAAAGAACCAGAACCAAAGTCCACGCAACTTACCAATCACACTCACAAGGCCACTCACAAATATCAACTTTAGCATCTCTGCTCACAGCACCAGCGTATTTAATAAATTAAGAGTTTCCACTTCAAATCACGCTGTATTCGCATGTCTGATTCATCTTCTTTTCCCTCAAAAAGAGAGTGAATGAAATTACAGACTTCGAGCAACTGTTTAAATTCTTAGGCTTGGGTTTTCACGTTAATCATCCTTGTACTCCTTTATCAAGAGACTGGAAATAATTAGTTTAGAAAAAGAAAAGGTTTATTTGGGCTTATGGTTTTGCAGACTCCAACCCGTGATTGGCTAGCTCCCTTCATCTGGGGGCTGTAGCCAGGCAGCACACCATGGAGGGAGCCCGGGTGGAGAAAGACCCTCCCTTGATGCCCAGGAAGTGAAACAGGAAGAAGAAAGACACTGGAGTACCAACTTCCGTTCAAGACCACACCCCCAATGACCTCACTTCCTCCCAATAAGCCCCGCCTTTTAAAGGTTCCTCCACCTCCCAATAAATCCACAAGCTTGTAACCAAACCTTCCACACAGAGCCTTTGGGTAACTGGTCCAAATTACAGTCATTCTTTTCCCTTGTCAATATCATTCCTTAAAACTGTAAGATACTTTTAAAAATTAAGTTCATTTTAGGTATTGCTTAATTTTTTTTTCATACAAAGTATTTGGACATGTTTAGGAGGAACAAAATGATCATATATGTATTTATATAGTATAATGGTCAAATTGCAATTATTAGTTTTTCTTATTTTTTATTACTGTATGTTTCCATGGCATTCTATTTATATTAATTTTAGGAAATATGTACGTGTACTTCACATAGCTTGATTCATTTTATTCCCCTTCATCCCAACCACCTCCCTTCCTCTGACTTCAGGTTCCTTTTCCCAGTTTTTATTCTTTTTGTTACCATCATGTTTCACGTTTGTAACATAAAAGGATTATAGTCATGGTAGCTGGTTCACTTACAAGACACATCTTGATCCTTTTTATGTCCCCTTGTCTTTCCATTTATTTCTTCAAATATTTATCATTTCGTTTTTATTGATATATGTTTGCAATACATAATAATTGCATTCCTTTTGGAGATTTCCAATTGGGGACTTGAAGATAGAGATAGATATATATAGGTAGGTAGGTAGACAGATAGATATTAATTATATGAATGACTATGCATAGTTTGTGTAATAAATAAAGTTGCATAATTACCTCATTTTCTTGATTGTTTTTTAATCCCCATTCTCCCCCAGCTTCCGTGCCCTTCGACTGATCCTCCTTCTCATCACAAAAATCATCTACCTCCCTGTTTTTTCCCATCTCTCCTTTCTTCTCCTCTTTAATTTGTTTATACTTTGGGTTTGTCAAATAAGGGAAACTGTGTGATATTTAATGTTCTGAGCCTGTGTTATTTCACTGAGCATTATGCTCTCCAGATCCTACTTATCATTTCTATGTGTTGAGAATCTTCCATCTCTTCTCTCATTATTTGGAAATACATCACAAATTATTGTTGAGTATAATCATGACAGTGTGCTATAAAGCACAGGAACTTATTCCTCTAACCCAACTGTATTTCTGCAACTAGTATCTAACCTTTCCTTAAAACTCTAATAGTTTTAATCCTGATACACTATATATATTTACTAAGTCAGAGTTACAGAGAGAAAAAAGATATTAGCACAAACTCTTTCAACAGCTCTCCAATAATTTGCGTTAAAAGTAACAAGTGTAAATAATTTTATACTTCCCCCTAAGAAAACCCCAAGTTCGCTGAAAACTTGGAAAGAAATCCCAGAGTGAGATTGCAAAAGAGCTGGCAATAAAACACTTCTTTCCTTTCCAGTGTTAGGTATTGCAACAAACCCAACTTTGGTTCTTTCAAGTGAAAAACGCTTTGAAGAGCTGAACCGACAGAACAGAAAGAGGTTAGATAAGAAGGTGTGAGGGGAGAAGGCTGGTGAGAAAGTCTAAGATCTTCACGAAGGAGGGTGCAGTGAGTCACCTCTAAATGACTCACAGTGTAGATATCAGGCACCTGCAAAAACACGCTAATCTTAGATGTTACAAATGCACAGCCGCCCTAAAAAATACTGCACTCACAAGAAAACACACGTGAAATTTTAAGCAATCATCAAATATGTTTTTTTTAAAAAGGAGTTTTTGCACGATGTCACTGATTTGTGCACACAGAACGAACAACATTCTTGCAGATTATAAGACAAAAGTGAAGAAAAAAATCATACCCAACAGCAAATCAGAAAAAAAATGCAACTCAGCTTGAAGAACGATGAAAAACTATTTTCTTTTCTTTTTCTTTCTTTTTTTTTTTTATCTGAAATGCTGATAGCATTTGCTTGCAAGTTCGGCGCAAGGCAGACATTCAAAAGAGACTTCTTCTTGGCGAAGAAGTAAATGTTCGTTGTGGTCTATGAGGTTCTGTCCAACTTCTCGACGTCTCCTCTTTTTTAATTTCAAAAGATGCTTTTCTCAGTGCCAAGAGAGAGTGCAGTTGAATGCAAAATTGCACAACTTGGGACTGTGATTACAAATACGAGATGATGGTAGTAAGTGTGAAGCAAAAGGCCGTACTTCTCTCTCACTTCAGAGTAGACATCTTCGGGAAAATAGTTCTCTTTTGTGGTCCCCGATGGTCTCTCTTATAGAGGATCTGTGACGAAA
>PVJO010026390.1:0-21195 GCA_004026905.1 Hystrix cristata
AAAGAAATTAGGCAGGAGATTGATGAATTAAACACCTAAAAACACTGAAAAACAGAAAGAAGAGGGAAGTAATAAACAGAAGAGATAGCATGAATATCATATATAAGACAAACAATAGAAAGTATAAATAAAACCAAAGTCTGGGTTTTCTTTGGAAGAAAACTAATACAATACATAAACATCTGACATACTGATCAGATTTTGGACAAGAAAAAAGACTCAATATTTGGAATCAGAAAGGCAATATCATGGCAGCTACACCACAGATTAGAAACTTCAAAAGGAAATTCTATGAAGCGTTTCATACCAATAAAGATACATGCACAATGAACAATTTCCTAGGAAAATTTAAATTAACAATATGGAATCAAAAGGAAAATAAAAACACAAAACGCACAAAACCACTAAAGTATTTGAAATTTAAAAATGTACCCACAAAACCCGAAGTGGACTAAGACAATTTACAAATAAGTTTTATAAAACTCTTGAGAAACAAATAATCCTGCTCTTCTATAATGTATTCCAGAGAACAAAAAAAAAGACAGAACATTCTGAACTCTTGCCATACAGCTACAACCTTGGGGCCAAAACCAAACACATAGCACAAGGAAAGAAAACTTTAGGTCAACTTCACTAACAAATGTAGACAGAAAAGTCCTCAATCAAATATCAGCAAAACAAACAAAATATACTAAAATAAGTACATTAAGACCAAGTTGATTTTTTATCAGGAAGATCTATATACACAAAAACATACAATATATATAAATTTAAGAGCTTTATTGATGAAGATCTTTCAGTACAATCACAGGTTAAAGGAGAAAAGCCACATGATTGTTTGAACTGATGCAGAAAAAGCATTTGGTAACTTAATTTAATTTAAATTATCCTGACAAAATAGGAACAGATGGGAACATCCTGTAATCTGATAAATGACATTAACAAAGAAAACACAGCAAACATCCCATTTTTGGATAAAATATTCAAATCACTCCATTTAAAAGCAGGAATAAAGTAAGGATATCTACTACCCACATTTCTATTCAACGCTGTACTGAAGACAGTGGCCATATAGTGGGAAAAGAAAAAGATATAAATGCAAGAGTTGGAAAAAAAATCACCATTGCTCACAGGGAATGTGATTGTCTACAAAGAAAATGTGAGGGGCACTTCCATTTCCGGTAGTATGGTAAACCAGGTGTAAAGAGGACCTCTTCATAGCAAAGAAAATACTAATGCTTATAAAACACATTAAATGATGTTTTTCTTAAGTATGGTTGGACTGGTTTTACAATAAGAACAAAACCAATTCCAAATGAGCATTATCAGTCCACTATTTCTAGATGAACAGACAATAAGTGAAAAGTTGAACTACTGGAGAAATTGACAAATTTAATATCGGACTATAATCATAAAATAAAAACTATTTCCTATTTCTTTGACACATGAGTTTTATGGAAGAATTTTTTTCGATTTGTTTATTTTTATTAGCACATGTTTGTGATACATAATGATTACTTTCATTGTGGGTATTTGGTATGGTATATGTACATCACACATCTAAATTTTTATATCAATTTGAAACATAGGTATATAGGAGGAGTTTTGGTAGTTGTTGAAAAACATTTCTACATTTATTGTGTCATGGTCAGAGAATCTGATTTTTTTTTTAATTTTTATTTTTTACCAAGAACATGCATTGGTACATTGTATACATAATGACCCCATTTATCATGGTTATTTTGTACCTGTACATGATGTATCTTGGTCCCCCACCCCTTCCCCACCCCTCCCTTCCATTCCCCCCTTTCCTTATTTATAGCAGGTTTATTTACATTTTTCAATTTTTCCCTTTTCCCTTTTCCTTTCCTTTCCCTTTTCCTTTTCCTCTAGATTTAGTTTTTGAGGAGTCTCCATAATGATTTCCATGGTGGTTGGACTAGTCTACATTCCTACCAACAGTGGAGAAGGGTTCCTTTTTCCCCACAGCCCCGCCAGTACTTGTTGTGGGTTGATTTCTTGATAATAGCTGTCCTTTCTGGAGTGAGATGGAATCTTAGTGTTGTTTTGATTTGCATCTCTCAAACGACCAGTGATCTTGAACATTTCTTAATATGTTTATTTGCCATTTTTATTTCTTCATCTGAGACGTGTTTATCATTTCAGATGCCCATTTTTACAGTGGGTCTTTAAATTTGGGGGGTTTGATTTTTTTTGAGTTCTTTATATATTCTAGATGTTAGACCCGTGTCTGAGGGACAGCTGGCAAATATTTTTTCCCAGTCTGTGGATTTTCGTCCTGCTCTATTAGTGATTTCTTTTGCTGTGCAAAAGCCTTTTAGTAGGATGAGGTCCCAAGCACTGATTTTTTGCATTATTTCCCATGCAATCTGGGTTCTGTTCATAAATTTTTTCCCTACCCCTATGTGTTTGAGAGTTCTTCCTATTCTATTCTCCAGTAGATTTAGTGTTTCTGTTTTAATGTTTAGATCTTTGACCCACTTCAATTTTCTAGTTTTTGGCATGTGGCTAGCCAATTTTTCCAGCACCATTTGTTAAAGAGGCTATCTTCCTTTCAGTAAGGGTGTTTGGCTCCTTTGTTGAAGATGAGGTATTTAAGTGTGTTTGGAGTTGTTTCTGCATCTTCTAGCCTGTTCCATTGGTCCTCAGGTCTGTCTTTGTGCCAGTACCATACTCTTTTTATCACTGTAGCTTTATAGTATAGTTTCAGGTCAGGGATTGTGATGCCCCCTGCCTTGCCCCTGTCGCTCAGGATCGTTTTTGCTATTTGTGCTCTCTTCTGGTTCCAGATAAATTTCATGATTGTTTTTTCTACTTCTGTGAAGTAGGTTAATGGTATTTTGATTGGAATTGCATTAAATCTGTATGGTGATTTAGGAAGTATGGCCATTTTCATTATGTTGGTTCTGCCTACCCAAGAACATGGTATATCTTTCCGTTTTCTGATATCCCTTTCAATTTCCTTTTTTTAGAGTATTGTAGTTTTCAATGTAAAGATCCTTTACTTCCTTTGTTAGATAGATTCCTAAGTATTTCATTTTTTGGATGCAATCGTGAAAGGTATATCTTCTCTTATTTCTTTCTCAGTGAGCTTGTTATTTGTATATAGGAATGCTTTTGACTTTTGGGTGTTGACTTTGTATCCAGCTACACAACTGAATTTAGTTATTAAATCTAGAAGTTTTTTGGTGGAATTCTTGGGGTCTTCTATGTAGAGTATCATGTCATCTGCAAATAGTGATAGTTTAACTTCTTCCTTTCCTATCTTTATTCCTTTTATTTCTTTCTCTTGCCTAATTGCTCTGGATAATCTTTCTAGAATTATATTGAACAGTAGTGGTAAAAGGGGACATCCTTGTCTTGTTCCAGATTTTAGTATGAAAGTGTTCAGTTTCTGACCATTTAGTGTGATGCTGGCCATTGGACTGTCAGAGATGGCTTTTATCAGGTTGAGATATAGACTGTCAATTCCTAATTTCTGCAGAGTTTTTATCATGAATGGGTGTTGGATTTTGTCAAATGCTCTTTCTGCATCTATTGAGATGACCATGTGATTTTTGTCTTTGACTCTGTTGATATGGTGTAATACATGTATTGATTTGCATATGTTGAACCATCCTTGCATCCCTGGGATGAATCCTACTTGGTTGTGGCGTATAATCTTCTTGATAATCCATTGCATTCTGTTTGCCAGTATCTTATTGAGAATTTCTGCATCTATGCTCATTAGGGAAATTGGCCTGTAGTTCTCTTTTTTGGTTGGATCCTTTTCTGGTTTTAGTATCAGGGTAATGCTTGCTTCCAGGAATGATTTTGGAAGTACTGCTTCCCTTTCAATTTCATTAAAGAGTTTGAATAGTAGTGATACTAGATCATCTCTGAATTTCTTGTAGAATTCAGCTGTGAAACCATAAGGACTTGGGCTTTTCTTTGTAGGTAGGTTTTTAATTATCTCTTCAATTTCAATGGCTGATGTTGGGTTATTTAGTATTCGTCTGTCTTCTTGATTCAGTTTTGGTAGTTCATATGTTTCTAAGAACCTGTCCATTTCTTCAGTGTTTTCCATCTTGTTTGAGTAGAGGTTCTTGAAGTAGGTGCTGATGATCCTTTGGATTTCCGTAGGGTTGGTTGTCACTTCACCCCTTTCATTTTTTATTGCATGGATTTGTGTCTTTTCTTTCCTTTTTTTGGTAAGAGTGGCTAGGGGTTTGTCTATTTTACTCTTTCAAAGAACCAACTCTTTGATTCATTGATTCTTTGTATTGTTTTCTTCATCTCAATTGCATTAATCTCAGCTCTGATCTTTATAATTTCCACTCTCATACGAGCTTTGTGTTTGATTTGTTCTTCTTTTTCTAGACGTTTGAGGTTCAACACTAGGTTATTTATTTGAGCTCCTTCTGTTTTCTTGATGTGGGAGATCAATGCAATGAATTTCCCTTGAAGCACTGCTTTCATTGTATCCCACAGGTTCTGGTATGTGGTATCGTCATTATCATTTAACTGTACAAATTGCTTAATTTCTTCAGTGACCCAGCCACTGTTCAGGAGGGTATTATTTAGTTTCCATGTGTTTATGTGTATTTTTTTGTTTCTGTTACCATTGAATTCTAGTTTCATTGCACTATGGTCTGATAGTATGCATGGGATCATTTCAATTCCCTTGCATTTACTTAAACATGTTTTATTAGCTAGTATGTGGTCTATTTTGGAGAATGTCCCATGTGCAGCTGAGAAGAATGTGTATTCTGCTGTTGTGGGGTGGAACACTCTGTAGACATCTGCTAGGTCCATTTGTTCACAGATTTGATTCATGTCTGATATTTCTTTGTCAATTTTTGTCTAGTCAATCTGTCTATTTGTGACAGTGGGGTATTGAAGTCTCCCATTATAATTGTGTTAGTGTTTATTTGATGTTTCATGTTCCTTAATATTTGTTTTATATACTTAAGTGCATTGATGTTCGGTGTCTAAATAGTAATGATTGTTATTTCTTCCTCTTGGAGTTTTCCCTTAAGAAGTAAGTAATGACCTTCTTTGTCCCTCTTGACCGGTCTTTTTGAAGTTCACTTTGTCTGAGACAAGAACAGCTACCCCTGTTTTTTTCTCTGTTCCTGTTGCATGAAATACTGATTTCCATCCTTTGATTTTCAATCTATGAATTTCCTTTTGGGTTAAATGTGTCTCTTGTATGCAGCATATTGATGGATCTTGCTTCTTGATCCATTCTGATAATCCTTTCTTTTGATTGGTGAGTTGAGGCCATTTACATTAATGGTTACAGCTGTTATGTATTGACTTATCTTTGTCATAGATCTTTTCTGTTGTTGGTTCTGTGTTTCACCTCAGTTTAACTGCTTGTCTTGCCTGGAGGATTCTTTTTATTAGTGTTCTTGTAATTGTAGTTTCCTTTTTCCTTTTTCCTTTTCTAGGATAGCCTTCAGAATATTTTGTAGAGGTGGTTTGGAGGTCATAAATTTCTTCAGTTGTTCTTTGTCATGGAAATATCTTATTTCATTGTTGAATTTGAAAGATAGTTTGGCTGGGTACATTAATCTGGGTTGAAGACTGTTTTCTTTTAAGGCTTGAAATATTTTGCTTCAGGCTCTCCTTGATTTGAGGGTTTGTGTTGAGAAGTCCACTGTGATTCTGATAGGTTTACCTTGATAGGTGATTTGTTTTTTTTTTTTTCCCCTAACAATTTTCAGTATTCTGTTCTTTTGTTAAATTTCTGGAATCTTGATTATTATATGTCTTGGTGTAGATTTGTTTGGGTCATGGGTAACTGTGATTCTATATGCTCATTTATCTGGATGTCAAGTTCTCTTCTCATACTTGGGAAGTTTTCTGTCATTACTTCTGTAAATACTCTTTTTAGATCCTTTGCACTGTCTCCTGCTTTTTCATTCACTCCAATCACTCTTATATTGTTCTTCTTTGCATTATCTTGCAGCTGTTGTAGTGATTTTTCATAGTCTCTAGCTATTTTTAAGAGATCTTTCTTTTCATTGTCAGTAATTGCTGATCTGTCTTCTAGGTCTGAGATTTTATTTTCACCTTCGCTCACTCTACTGTGTATACTTTCAAGACAGTTTTTGATTCCCTGGATATCTGTTTGGATCTGTTTCATGAGTTCCATTTCTTTATTGAGTTGAATGTTCAAGTTTTCCATCACTTTTCTAAGCTCCTCTTTTGTTTATCTATGGCTACTCTGAATTCACTAAGCAGGTCTTTCATTATAATTGTCATCTTTATTTTAACTTGGGCAATTATTTCCCATCTAATACTCTCTATAGCCTCCCCTATCTGTTTTTTAACTTCTGCTGCTATTATTTATGAAAGTTTGGATGAGTGTCCTCTGATTTCCTCTATTATATTGTCCTCTGGGTTTGTTCTGAGTGGGCTGGGGGTCTGAGGTTGTGTTTTGCTTCTGTGTCTTGTCATTTTCTTTTAGTTGATGCTCTGTGTTGATTTTATATTTTGTTTATGGGAGGTTATTTTAAGACAGGTATCAGTGCTTACCTGAGAAAAGTCTGTTCTTAAGCTGTTTTCAAGGTATATGTGGTCCTTAATTCCTGTGTCCTTTATGTCCCCAGAACTTTCCTCACTGGCATGGGTATGGTTGGGACTACGTGGTATCAATGACGTGCAAAATGAAAGAAACATGCAAAAAACAAAAAAAAAGGCACGTGACAGAGCCTGCAGTGTCGTCAATCCTAGCTCTTTTCAACATTACTGGATTTTGAACACTATATAAATTGCTGAATACTCATTGTACAAATAAACTCTAAAACAACAAAAACAATCAAAACAAAACCAATAGCCATCACAATAATGATAGTAAAAACAAACTACAGACTGGAAGAAGATACTTGCATTGTATATGACCAGTATAGATAGGCAGTATCAGTAATATATAAAGAACTCCTATAAACCAATAGACAAACAATCCAACAGAAAAATGAGCAAATTAGAAGACAAACAATTCACATGGCAAAAAAAAGGCAAAGATATCCATTCTTATAAGTAACTCTGAAAGTACAAAGTAAAAACACCACATAGAAAACAATAAACATTGATTTGTACTGTACTCCTACACAAAAATAAACTCCAAGTAGTCCCAAGACCCACATGGAAAAGAAATCCTTCCACACCTCTCAGGAAGAAAAGAAAAAATATCTTTATGATCCCCTGGGGTAGAGAAGGAGTTCATAAACAAGAAACAAAAAAGTACAAAGAAAAACATAAAGGTATACGTTTGACTATATTTAAATAAAAAACCATGATGAAAGGCAATTTCATGTTCATCAATTGGCAAAATCAAAATCTGTTGACATGAATGTGGAAAAAGAGGAATTTGCATACAACACTGGCAGAAATATCCGTTAGCTCAATCACTTTAAAGAGCAATTGGATTATATCCTACAAAGGTGTATATACTTTAAGTTATTCCATTTCCAGGCAAATTCTTAATTAAACACTCCCAAATCCACATGTAAGAGGATTCACAGTTGTCTTGCTGGGAGTAGAAAACAAGAAATCACCCTCAACATCCTTAAGGAAGAAAATGGATAAATGATGACATGTTCATATATGGAATACAGTAATTTAGTTGAAATGAATACATCAGAGCTATGTATATAAAAATGGATATATTTCCAAAGAAATAATGAGCAAAAGGAAGCAAGCTGCAAAATACTGTGTTTAGCATGACACCACTTAGATAAAGTTTGCCGACACACAAGAACACTATACAGGATTTATGTGCGTGTACAGGCAATAAAGACACAAAGACGCCACGGAAATAGTAACCACAGATTCGGAGCGGTATCATCTTCAGGATGAGAAGAGCCATGTGAGAAAGTAAGGACCACACAATCACTCTGATGATATTTATGATGACATTTTACAAAAGTGATCTAATGCAATTACAATAAAATGTTCTTTATGGCCAAGCTGCGCCCTGGACACATGGGTGTTCATCAGCTTATTCTTTAGACATTTTTGTGCACACAAAGCGTTCCATGACTTTAAAGTATCACATCAGTTTTCGCTAGTGACCCAACACAGAAATTCCTCATTTAATGTGTGGCAATATCCATTCACCTATGTGACAACTAGGGATCTATTTGCTCCCTTCCAGATCTGAGGAGCTCACTACCATAGAGGATGACTTTTTCCGAGTGTCCTAAAATCCAGCCTGAAAAGGAGGAGTGCTATTTTTGGAGTTTTTTTCCTCTTACACTCCCAGAAGCAAAAAAAAAGATGAGTGAGGAGCATGGGGAAGGGGGACTCTTTAGCCTGCAATTCGATATTTCAAAGAATCAGCTGCTTATTAAAGTATCTAAATGGCTGAGACACCCACAACTCCTGCAGCATTCGAGACTGCCACTGTCGTGGCCCACAATCTGTGCCTCCCTCGTGCATGTGGCTGCTGGGACGCCACCACCCGCCACTCACAGCCCAGCAGGTCACACTTTTCCCCATGCGCCAGAGCAGCTTGTTCTTTGCTTTCTATAATAGCACAGTTTTCACATGGGCAGGCACCAAAGAATGCGTTTTTTTAGAACAATCCTGTCACTAGAAGCTTCTGGTATTTACAAAGTCCCAGAAAAACCAACCTTTTACTGAACTTTATGATACAGCCAATTCTGTTGGTGGACAGATTTGACAGTGAAAAAAGTTCTTCAAGGAATCTCCAATCTGTCATCCCTGAAATTTCCACTACTCGGACCTGATTCTGCCCTTGGAACCCGAAGGACGAGTTTGAGTTTTCTAGCAAGAGTAAGTGCATGGGGTGTGTGTGTGTATGTATTCACATCTAATATCTCCTGTGCATACTACCAATTGCGCACTATATTTTCTGTGCTTTTAGAGAAAAACCTATTTTTCAATCTGCCAAGATTCCAATATGGAAGAACAGCAAATAAAGAAACTTTAAATTATAATGAGAATTATTTGAAAAAATACATAGACCAAAAGGTAGCTATGCTTTTTAAAACCTGTCTACTTCAAGTAATTAAAATCAGAATATCAATTGTCTGCGTCTCCTGGAAAAAGATGTAAGAAACAGTTTCACGAACAGATTGTTCATCGTTATGGTTTTTCTACAGCTGGGGATCCAAAATCATTTCACTGAAAAAAATAGACATTTTATTTCCTGAGAGATGATGATTTATGAAGACCACTTAGTAGCCACATAAGATATATTTTATTAGGAATGGAAATTGTGTGATGACATTTGCTTTCAGAGAATGTACTCTGGGTTTGTGAGAGTGAGTACTGATCTTATGAACTGTAAATCAATAGACAGCAAATCAAATGTTAGGGTCTTTCTGCTCATGGCAAGAGAGAAGAAAAGGGGAGGAAAACCTTGAAAAGAGAAAGAAGCAAAGACAAGGGCAGAGAGAAACGGAAGAGAATGAACACGGCCCGTCTCACACAGCAGAGAGACTCCATTCTGGGCCCTCACAGGCCAGGAGCACAGAGCGGACCCCTCCGTCCCCACCTGGTTCATTCCACACTGTCCACACTCGAGGAGAGCTGGGCCAGCCCCCGGTCAGAGCCGCTGGCCGATAGGAGCTGGTGCTCTGTGGGGCTGGGGCACAAGGTCACGGCCAGGCACCTCCGCGTCACACACTCTTCAGACGCACTCTAGGTCCAGCGCTCTGTGAACGTCTGTGAATTCTTTAAAATTCTGGCTCTTGTTCCTGGCCATTCTGTGGCTGCCTAACTAGATACGAACAGAGTTCTCCAAAACCTGCTGTCATTGCTGGTTTTTCCTCTCGGTTCCTGATGGCTTGGCTTCTCCAGACCAGCCCCCAGCACGGACGGTCTGGGTCTAATTTACACACTCTCTACTCTGCAGCCTCAGACAGCTGTTTCTCCACAATCTGAGATCACAAGGTCCCGCGGCTCCTTCCGAAGCACAAATGCTGGTGGCGCCCCAAGGCTCACCTTGTCCTCAGGAAGGCTGGACTGTCTTTGACCTTGCTCAAGGGCCAGCCTGTTTCCAGACTGACCCTGTGCCGGCTGGGGGAGTACTCTGGCTGTCGAGTAAGGCGGGCAGTCTGAGTCAGGCCCAGAGCCTTCCATGCTGGCTCTACAGTCGCACAGCCAATGAATGACACGGCCCTGGTCACTACCCAGCTGCCTGGTTCACACAGCAATTTCACTCACACAGTCTCATTTGCCCCACACAAAAATTCCACCCACGGGACAAACATAATCTCTGTCTCTGCTTAAAACCCTGAAGGATAAAAACCCAAATTTGCAGCTGTGGCTGATGAGACCCCACAGGCTCCTGTCTCCAGGCCCTCTCAGGCACCAGCTCCTGTATCTCTCCTTCTGGCCCTCCTTCTCCTGTCACTGGCCTCTTGACTGTCCCTCAAACGCACCGAAATAACCACCCCAGGGCCTTTGCACTTACTGTCCTCGCTCCCTGCGTGCTCGTGCTCCAGATATCTGGCTTTATCATAGCTCCTGACAATGTCTATGCAAACGTTACCGCGTCAGGGAGATCTTCCCCTGAGACAGAGTCATCTTTCTTCGTGACACTTACACCCTCTGACGCATTAGATATTTATTTTCTTACCTCTCCACTGTCTGTTCTCCTCCCACTAGGGCATGCAGTCATTGAGAACAGATGCTTGGCTCCGTTCGCGGCCACGATACCATGGTCTAGCCCAGCACTATTGGTAGTAAACATTTAGGAAATATTTGCTCTTTGAGTTAATGGTATTATCTCCTCAGTAACGGATAAGAACTTGACAGGCTAATTTATCAATGACATAGAGCTAGCAATCCACAGGCACGCTCACTCTTCACTGAAAGTTTTCTCTTTTCTTTCTTCATTTATTTTTTGAGAGAGGGTCTTGCTATGTAGCTCACGCTGGCCTTAGATTCAAAGTGATCCTCCTGCCTCAGCCCCCTGAATGCTGAGATTATAGGCATGCACCACCATGCCTGGCTCACTGCAAATTCTAACATCAGGGTTTCCATACCAACTTACACAGCCAGGTAATCTTGGGAGAAGACTTGTCCACTCTGGATGTTGCATTTTATTTAACAATACAGCTTTTCAAATTTTCCTAGCTCTCTAATTCATAATCCCAGGTCCCACCACTCCAGGAGTTTGGTGGAATAGGGGCTCAGAGCATCTTTTATGGAGACAAGAAGTCAACTCACCCTGTTTAGGGAGTGGTAGAAGCAAGCCTCTACCCAGTTCAGAGTTCTGGAGTCCTCTGCAGATCTGTTGTTCTCCCCAGAGGATGGACGCCCAATCAGATTTCTAGAACATCATTCCAAGTATCCCAGGGCCAGGTTTCTAAACATCGGTCCAGTGATTCAAATTCCATGGCTTACCTTGGAAACACTTCCCAGCTCCTGCCGGTCCATCCCTCCTCTGGACATGTGGTCTTCATGGAATCTGCACCACTCTGGCTGATGCTGGTAAACTGCTTTCTGTTTATTTTATTCTAAATGATATATTCTAAATAATAAAATATTTGTTGACAGACAAGACATCCTAATTTTGTCCACTCTCATGTTTCAAATATCATCTAAATGCCAAATTTATATCTCTGGCCCAGACTTCTGATCTTTGGGCCCAAATGCCTAAATGACTTTTCCATGTGGGTATTTTACAAACACTCCTTTCGATACATCCAAAGGTGAACTCGTGATCTTTCCTCCAAGCTGTTTCTTTTCTAGCTCTCGAGCTTTGTAAATAAAATCGCCATCTACCAGCTGCTCAATCTAGACACCTACACACAGTTCTTTTCCTCCCCCTAACTAAACCCAGGGTATCTTGCTAAAATCCCCCACGTATCTTACTACTTCTTAGAAGATGTAATTGTCACCTACTGAAGGACCCCCCCACCGATGTCCCTCAACACGGCAGTACATCCCTCAACACCCTCCATGGAGTGTGTTCAAATGAAAATCCGATCATGTGGTGCCTGCGTTTTTCAAATCCCCCAGCAATAACCAGACCTACAAAGCTTGGCCTGATCTGGATCTGCCTTGACTTTCGGCCACACCTAGAGCCACCTCCTAGGCATACACTCCACCACCAAGGCGCCCTTTCGCCTGCTGACCTGCCCCGCATCTCCCTGCTTAGAGTGACACGGCAGCGTGGTTCAGGGGATGGACATGCCCGGCGTCAGACCACCTCTGTGACGATGGCCTGTGACTTTGAACAGCACACTTAACTGCCTTATATGTACGATGGGGATAGTAAAGGGGCCTACATTTTAAGTCCATGTTGTGAAAACTAAAAGCACTTCAAACAGCGCTCAGTACTCAGTGAGGCACACAGCACACACCAGTGCACACCAGCTTGTCTCGGCTCCTCCCTTCTCTCTTGGCCTCACCAGTCTCTATCCAGCCGTTAGGCCCTTGATTAATGTCAGTTCATCAGCAAGGCCGTCCTCAACTGGATGAGGCTTACTTTTCCTATTATGTCGTCTCTGTTGCTGAACAAAATGATGATAATTATTTCCTCATTTAAAGACTGCCCTTTCCAGAGATTGTAAACTTCATGAGGGCAGAATACAAATCTATCTTATTCATGTTTTAATCCACAGCTCCTCGCAATGTCTGTCACAGAACAACTGCTCACAAAATACTTAGTAATTAATTATTCAATAAAACGGCACTTGGGCCCATTGGTAAATCTCCTTCAGTTTGACTTTCCCAGAAGTTTCCACTTAGGTTCTATAGAATATAGATCTACAGATCACTCAGTAAGTGATCAACTGAATGTATCGTCTCTTTCAAAGGTGGCTGGCTATCCCCCAGTATGGACTGTCTAATCTCATGGTTTTAGAGCTCCTGGTTTTAACTAGGCTCACAGTTCTAACCACCACCCAAGTCCTGGCTTGCAGGATGTGAGTAGAAGTTAGATGTGGAAACTCCAGATCATCTCTTTATAAGGGCGTGTCCCCTCCCCCCCTTCCATCTTTTTCCTTCTCCTCAGTGTATTTTTTCCAAAATATTTTTAATTTCAACTCCTCCCAATCACTTAAACCCCTCCACTACTACAGCTAAAACAGGGATCCAATACTGGCCTAGACTTGGGTTTCATTGGTCTTCTAGGTAGGTCACGGGGGACAACAAGCTTCTCCCAGCTTCCTCCCCTACTGGACACACTGCTGCCTTCTATTTATTATACATGGCTCTGGATTTCTTCACAATCTGGCCAATCCCTTTGAGATTCTATTTAGATTTTCTGCAAGGACCACTTTAAGGACAAATGAGCCAGCCCATTACCACCATCCTTGCCCTCCTTCCTTACTCTCTCCACACAAGCAGTGTGCTCTGACAGAGAGACATTCCAGGGAGACCAAACCTTTACGGAGACATGGAGGTGCATTCTGTCGGCAACCAGATAACATCTTGGGCCAGAAGGTCATAGGACAATGAATGAAACTGTGAAGGGAAATGGATGGGGCTGGGAGGAGGGTCTAGGGTACCAGGACAGAGTTAGAAATTGGAAACATTATAAGAATAGGGATGGGGCTGGGGGAAAACCTTGAGCATCCTCTGTGTGCAGTCTTCTGAGTTCGGTAGCTAGAGATGGAGATTCCCTTAAGAGGAGAAATAATGACGTGAGAAAGCCAGCGCAGGTGGGAAGAGGTGCCTGCCACAGACAGACTGAGAGGACACATCCCAGATTCTGCATCAGAGGCATAATAGTGTGGTCATCTCTGCAAAGAAAGAGGCAACTGCCACAGAGTCTCCACTCTGTCAGCGACGCAGGGCAGAGATGACCAAGACTACTACTGCTTTCTGTAAACAGTTTACCCAGCATTAAGAATTCCTTTCCATCCGCCCTTTTCCAGAAGGACAGTCTGCAGCCATAGGCTGGCTCACATAAACAGAATCCCAGAAAGGGGAAGTAGTGGTTAAACACGAGGTAGATGTCTCCTGCCAAATGCCTTTCACGTTTGCCTTCTGTGACGGAAGATGGAAATCCTCCCAACAATGTAAGCTTCACGGTCTAACACACTGTGAGGTCCTCAAAGGGCGGCTTTATTTATCTAGGCCGATGGAAAAGTGCATGACACACAGCCGGGGCACATTCATCATGTGCGAACTGACCAGTACCTGGAGCTCTGATTCCTACCGCAAACTCCTACTCGCCCACAAGTAGGCGGAGGAACTCAGAAAGTTGGGATCATGTCCTTATCAATTCTGCTTAAAGAAAAAAGTAATAAACTGAAACCCAGAAAGTAAAACTTACAGGGTTCATAGATATAGGGCACCTAATTTACTGACCAGTTCCTGAGCCTGCTCTTCTTTTGAAAGTCCAGCTCATCTCTGAAACAAGGAAAGTCCAGGCCCTGTCTGCACAGGCTCAGAAATGTTCATCTGCTCACTTCCAGCCATTTGGTAACTTTTTAAAATGCGCACGTGATTATCATACTTTACACAATAAATATCAGACTGTAAATTGACAAGTTTGGCCTCCTGCCTATGAAGTGTAAAATTTCAAGACCTTATTTTGGGTGTTCCTTGAAATTGATTAGCCTAAAGATTTATAGCTGAACCAAATAAAAGTGCAGAAGCAGGTTCCTCGACGGACAGGATTTCTAGAGGTCCTGCTATCCAAATCCTGCCTCATGCATGTTTGAATCAAGCCACACTAAGGATAAGAACATAATAACAGTTCTTAGGTTGTTATCTAATAAACGAAAGGGAACCATCATGTTGAGATGCAACAAGGTCATGTGCTAGAACCCAGAGGTACAAGGTCAAACAGAAGATCTGTCCATGAAGAGATTTTATCTTAAGGAAGAAATAGAAATATTCATTAATGCTTTAAACATGGCTATGCAAAATTTCCTCCTAAAAGGAAAATGTAGGTTGCTATAATGCTGTGTTTGTAGGTTGAACTGTGGCCCCCAAAATAGTATGTCTGACCCTTAACCCCAGGAATCCGTAAATGTAACATTACTTGGGACCAAAAAAAAAAAAAAATTCTTTGCAGGTATAGCTAGGTTCAAAATTTCAAGATAAGATCATTATGGATTTATGGCAGGCCCCAAATCCAGTGAAAAGTATCCAGATAATAGCCAGAGAGGAGAAGAGACAAATACAAGGGAGAAGCCCATGTGAATGCAGAAGCAGAGATTAGACTGATGCAGACACAAACCAAAGAACGCCTGGAACCAGAAGCAGAGGTGCGTCCCTGCCAAAACCTTTCATTTGGACTTCCGGTCTCCAGAACCACAAGAGAACAACATTTCTGTTGTTCAAGACACCAAGTCTGTGGTCACTTATTGCAACAGCTCTAAGAAATGTACACAAGGGTCATGGCTCAGTCTGAGGAACGCCTCCCAGCCCTAAGTTTTATAGGAGAGAAATCAGAAAGCAACTTCCAACCAGACAGCTACATGTTCAAAGCCACTGACTTGTAATACTGCAAGGTGTGTTCAGAGCTGCAAGAAGTTCAGAACTGCTTGGCAGAGAGGACTCGCAGTGGGCAGTGGAAGGTGAAAATATCCCCCAAACCTCTGGAGAGCATGAGAGAATTTTAATCAAGGAAATCATAATCAGGTTTGCATTCTGGGTGGATCTCTGTGAAGAATGAGCTGGCAGGGGCCTGAGGGTGGAGAGTCCAGTTAAGGGTCACTGAAGAAATCCAGGCAAGAGAATGAAGAGGAAGGGATAAACACGAAAGATCTTAAGTAGACAGTCTGACAGACATGGGACATGTTAGGTGTGGACAGTGAGGGGAAAGGAGCAACTCACGATGGCTCCCAAAGTTTCTGGCTTAGACAACCAGGCTTTCCAAGAGTCGCATCACCTAATGAGAGTGAAGCCCATGCTTGTCTTCTGGTTCACTTCTTACACACATTTTTAACCCAAGAATATGAGTATGAGACAAACTTGCATGCCTTAAAGGCTCTCTGGGTCTCAGAATATTTTAAGCATTTATTTCCAGAAAGCAGAAGGTTAAGACATGGTTCTTGTTTGGGGAAAATTTGGCGGATGGCTGAGAGGCATGCTAAATCTCTTCTTCCCTGTGTGCCAAAATTATCAGTATTGTGACAACGCATGAATTAAATGGCCAAGAAGGGTCAGCAGGAAGAGGGAAGGTTTATGGGTCTCTCTGGAAGAAAGAGGGACAGATGGAAGGAGCTGGGAGAGAAAGGGGATGAAAAAGGAATTAAGATGTGTCATGCACATGTACCAACTCTATACAAGGAATGTAAACTCATGTACTGCAAACATGCACTAATAAAAATAAACACTGTTAATATATACTAATTAAATAAATTAAAAATAAAAGAAGGAAAGAGGAAAGATGACACACAGCAGGCTCTGGGGAATTGGGAACTCCCACCTTGTTTACTGGACTGTTGCTTCCAAGTCCCTTTATGGAGTGACTCAAACTGGCAGCTGAGCTGCCTTCTAGATTTTAAACCACCAAACTCCTCTGCTGTTTCCCAAACAAGGAAAACTCAGACTAAATCTTGAATCCTTCTTCCACTATCCAAGATAATAGGCTGAAAGAGACCAAGTAGGTGGGATCTTCCCATCTCCACCCTTCCCCTCTGGGCACTGCCGGCCCAAAGATACTAATCTCATTTTCTTGGTGACCCATCTCTAGCCCTCCCTCTATCTGCCAGCTCCCCAGTTCTGCCAGAGAAAGGAGACAGGGGAGAGATGTTAAAATTGGAAGAAACAAGATCCAGTATCAGGATCTGGCACGGAGCCTGGGATTTGGAGGAACCTCTCTGCTTCTCTTAGGCCTGCCTATATTGGCTTAACACCACCAATTACTTAAAGATCTGGTCCATTCTTCCCACTTTCTCACAAGTAGATTTCCTGCCATTCTACCAGATCACTCTGGAGTGACCTTCCTTTGTCAAAGGTCACAAAACTATTTTAGCCAAATTCATACTCGTCCCTAATCTCTGTTTCTGTATCTAAGTTTCTGAGTCTAAAGGGAATTCAGGAAGAAACTTCAGTTAAAGACTCATTGCCGCTCCTGTCCTCTCAACTTGCACTGAGTAACACTAGAGAAAGCTTGCTTTCGGGACCTGGCTCCAAGACCACCAGCTGAAGCTAAGAACGTGGCAGATTTCACAGCAAGCCCAGGAAGCAGGAGCCAAGCACCAGGTCTGACAAGCATGGTGTGGCTTCCAGCACTCTTCCCGCCTGGGTCTCTGGAGAGCTGGATCAGCCTGGAACACTCCATTATAGGACAAAGGCCGAAAAACACTGAGAATCTGATGTTAGTATGGTGCGCATTGCTATCCATGAGTAGTACTAGCTGTTGCCATTCCTTCTGTTCTTCTCACTCCTATTCTTTCTCATTATTCTTCTTCTCCTTCTTCTTCTTTCTCCTTCCTTCATCTCCCTTTATAATGAAGTCTATGTACTTATTTTAGCTCTAATTAAGAATTCATATTTGCAGAATGTCAAAGGCATCCAGTTAAGAATCATAACATGCAACAGTTAAGAACCACTATCCTAAACCATATACGACTGTAAAAAAGAAAGGTGAGGAAAAGTATGAAATGCTTCTAAAAATCAAGGTGCCCCGTGACATCAATTTAGCTTAATATTGCATTTTCATGATTCTTCAAAAGGATTTGGGGGCACACCCAAGGTAACGTGAGAAGATAACGTGACTATCAATGAAAACTTCACTATCAATATCAAATGAAACATGGTACCAGGGCAAAGAACGTCATTTTAAAGCACTTACCAAGTGTTCTTCTGTGGGTTAATAATACTTTCCACAGGTCAACACTGCTTGTGTGTACATGTTGTCATGTCGTGAAGCTGAAAAAAATCACAATCCCAACAACAAGAAAAACTCCTTTTCTGGGAAGCCAGACCGACCCTACTTGTCCTCTAAATTGCTTCCAGAAGTTAAAGTTATCAAAAAGAGTTTCATGCTTTTTTGGATGACCATTTACCAACCGGGACACATTTCCTTGGAGCTAAAACCACAGCGCACGATTTGTCCCACTGATTCCCCTGCCAAAAACCTGGCCTCGGTTCAACTGATGAAATATCTTCAATAGAAAGCATTCATGATCCTTCCATTGCCCCAGAATCATTTTTCCACATTAGTGATGGGATCGGAAGACGTGGAAAGCTCCAGGATTTGATACAAGTGATCCACCCATTCCCAAGATGAGAGAAATGGCTCTCTGGCTGGAAATGGATCCCAATGCCTAAGACAATGACTGACCGAAGGCTCCAGAACATCTGCACTCCCCATTACACGTGCAAGGGCAGCCCCAGCCTCCTGTTCTCCAGAATGGGCACCAGGGTCAGGGGGCAAGTTCTAGGATGTGGATGAAGTGACCTAACTCATCTTCACTCACTGTTAACAACTGAGCAATGACAAAAGAAACAATGACATTAAAGCTACCTCTCCATATCTGGCACACGATGAAGGCCCTAGCTATGCAGTTCCTTCACTCCAAGTCCCGAGGCATGGATGATCAGAAGCCTAATAACTATATAAAAGATTTTGAGCTTCCAGTAGCCCATCCTACCAACACAACCCTCCTGAAATAGCCCAAAATTCATGAAAGAAATGTGAGCACAAGTATTTTCATCACATGTTCAATCACAGGGTGAGAGTTAAGGAAACTCCAAATCACCCATATGATTAAATATTATGCAGTTATTGAAATGATGATGTTTATAAATGGGATTTAATAAGATCAGGAACTTCTTATGCAACCAAGTCAAATAATCATATCCAAAATTAAGTCTATAGCATGATTTCCAACAATGTAACGATGGACTTTTGAAAAGGGGAATTACAATAGTTTTTGCAGGAGATGTAAAAATACATGATCTGCTTTTCTTCTTTATACTTTGTTTTGTAGATTTTCTACACTTACCACATACTAATTTTATCTAAAAATTAAGTTATTTAATCCATGGAATTAAATATGCTGGTGGTCTAGGCGGCCAGCTTCCCAGAGTTATTGTGTTAACTGTTGACTCCATCCTGATACTAGAGCACCAGAAGTGGAAAAGTCCAGTGGGGACCCCCGCTCCACCCCGCCTGGAGTTCTAAGTATGCTCTTTGATGACTCACTATAGGCCCTGGACTGGTCACTTCCCTTAAAATAATCCTCTGGCAAAGAGCAAGCAGTGGTGTTAGGAGGATTCATTCATTCATGTTTACAGACAAGCTCACCAAGATTCTTGGATGGGAGTCATTCCATGCTAAGAATACAAGTATTCGGCTGAGTACATTTCCAGGGCAAACTTCCTGCCACAAATTCTCTAAACTCAATGCAGATGCCCAATTCTGGATAAAATTTGTGTAAGTTGGCGGGCAGACCATGCAACATTATAACAAAAATGAACTGGATGTCAAATCTCTACAGCCAATTTAACACCACCATGTCTGGCCTTCCTGGGGAACTGTGAAGCTGGGCCCAGCAGGCTCAGGGTGGACACAACCCAGGCCACTGAGGAGCAGGATTTCTTGGCCCTGAGCGAGTACTAACTTTTCCAGAGTTTTGTACATGTCCTACCACAGTTGTATAAATGGTCCAAAGGTGCCCGGAAATCAAGACAGGCCCAGAGGCCCTTAGGTAAAGCATAAATAAAATCATGATACAGAGAACTATGGATATAGCAACAGATAAGGAACCCACTTTGGAAAATCTGCGGATATGGAAAACTGCCCCTCTGCAAAGGCCGGCACTTACTTCAGCCAGTTTCTGACAGTAGTAAACATCCAGGAAGAATAAGTGGGAATTGTGCAGAGACCTCAGGCACTCCTCAAGGCAAAGATCCTACAGCTCCCCATCCCCACCAGGGAGGACAAGCCAGTGCTCATTTTTCAGAGGAAACAGAATGTCTAAATTCGCCTAGAGGATGAGGAATTGCATTTCCAAGAGTCTCTCCTTAACCGTTACTCCTCGAAGATTCAGATGAAAGTCAAGATAACAGGAACAAGAAAGGTCCCAAGGAAGTTGGTTTGGTCACTGTCTTTCCAACATGGAAGCCTAGTTAAGCTTCCTCTACCACCATGCTCCAGTTCCCAAAACTTAGAGACAGTATGAAACATAACATCCTCTGCTTACCTCGCCCACAGAGACCTACTGCCCCTCCAGAGTTAACACCCCGACGCATCCCGTGTCCAGCACTGGCATTTGGGTTTATAGAAGCCAACACGCCTAAAAGCAGGAACGTCAGAAACAGAAAGAACACATGTGTGCTCCAGGTCCTGAAACATATTCTTCAAAGTGCAAGTACAGCTACCTCACTCAAAGGCAAGAGGACCAAAGCTTAGCAAGCCCGAGTCAGGGAGAGTCAGTAGAGGGTCAATGACGAGGCGGTGCTCGCTCAATGACCACATGCGATCAAGACAGGGAACCCAGTCCTTCTGCTGCTTAGCGACAGGAGCAGCCCTCGGGTGCTTCGGAGCGGTGCCACTCTGGATCCTCTGCCCCCAGTGCTCGGCCTTAGATGGAACCAATAATTAGCGTAACAGCTCTGGGGGTCTGGCTACTTTGAGCACGACCCTATTTAATGCCATTAGATTAAATAACTTAATTTTGGAAAATAAAAGTAGTGTGCTAAATATAGTAATAGGTCTGACCTCCATCTGCCCAGCTTCCTGGACTCCAGAAACAGTCACAGCTCAGCCCTGCATCCGGCTGCCACCCCTCCTGCACCCGCCCAGCAGTACAAAACACCAGCCATTGCTACCCGGTTATTGCCACTTCCCTGGTCGCTCACTCGCCTCGTGCCCCGAAGCCTGTCCATGAAAACTCAGCTCAGTAAACCTGAGTCAGTCTCCTTCGGAGGTCTCACTCAGAACCCAAACTCAGGCTGGCTGCGTTCTTCTACTGGGTCACCACTGTTTGCCCAACACGCAGAATGTCTTTTTAAAAGGGCGTGTTCCCCGTTCTGTCTCTTCCCAAAAGGTAGAAGGGTTATTCAAACTCCACGGACTCTCCCAGAGTCCGTCTCGGAGATGGCGGACCCAAAGCATTCATCAGGGGAGAAGGCAAAGGAAATGGGAGTAGAAAGCAGTGTGCGCCGGAGGGAGGGTTCTGAGGAGCACCAGGCTTCCTGCTTGCTCGCAGATCTGCCATCGCCCCGCTCTTACACACGATACAGGAGAGTGATGCTGAACCTACAACCAGCCTACGTCCTGCCAGCTGGTTTCTGCTA
>PVJO010026391.1:0-21179 GCA_004026905.1 Hystrix cristata
AAAAAAAAAAAAACCCTCAAAGACATTCTTTGGTTTTCAATGTCTTAATTTCTCTCAACACATGGATAGCAACTAGCACGTAGTGGAATCAAAACGTGAACTGGAGAATATATTTCAAGAACACTTAGTTGTTATGAGTATCATTGTAATGAACATTCTTTAAAATTATTACATTAAATATAGCTGCACAGGTCGAAGGCTGTTAGATTTGAGAGAATTAGACTATTTCATCAATACAAATGGCTGAGCAGGAAACATGTAGGTGGTGAGCATGATGTCCTCGTTATGACTGAGCACAAGGGCTTGATTTTTAACAAACTTCTTATCCCTCTATCAGTTGAGGGAACATATCTTTGTAGCCAGTGCTTAGACGTCACTGATAAAACTATCTTTTATTTACACCAGAAGACACAAAAGAAGCTACTCAGTTGTGTTTACTTACAATGGTACAAAAGTAGCTATCAAAATTTCATCAATTTCAGAAAACTAAATATTTTTATTGTCACTATACAGCTTGAAAAATCGGAGAGCATTGATAACATATGAATACATGCAAAACCCAAAAAGTAATGAAGTCTTGGACGTACAATTATGAAAATAACAACCAAACACTGTGAATGGAGCTCAGGGTAGTGCACTTTCCTAACATGAGTGGCGTTCCGGGTTCAATTCTAACCTCACAAAAATTGTTATTGTTATTTCAATAACCATAATGCAGTATTGCTTCCTTAGCTTTAGAACTGATCAAGGTCCAGAAGAAACAGTGTCATAAATTGTACAGATATATATAAAGGATGACGAACCATTCAATTTCTCTCTTTGCTTTTCTTGAGACAAGATCTCACTAAGTTGCCCGGGCTGGCCTCCAACCTCTGATCTTCCTGTCTCAGCCTCCTGAGTAGCTGAGATACTGCAACCAGCTCATGCATGTGATTTCTATGAAACATTTTAGACACGTAGATAGAATGCTGACGATCAAACATGGGTTGCATTTATCCGATTTTTCTCTATCATCTACAGGAACATATGAAATTACAGGATGGGCTCACCCAGATAATCTGGGATTAACCACCTCCCTGCAAAGACTCCTTGTACACATAAGAACCAGTCGCCTTCTTATCAAGGAAAGTCACAAATGCAAGTGGCTGGAATTCGATTATGGATGCTTCATTTTCATAGCAAGCATGCACCTCATGACAGAGACGTCTTGCACATGACACTTCGGTGTGCTGCAATCAGCTGGATACGCTGAGAAGAGCAAGCGTGAGGAAAAGGCTTCTCTTGTAGCACCGAATGAAACTCTCACCCCCAAACTGAACGTTCCCTACTTTCGATGTGCTTATCATGCACACTAATTCTGTTATTTAGTCAGTATATTAGAGTTAGAGTTTCCTTTCTTGGAGACTGACACTGTCTTTTTACTCAAGTCCCATTAACCAAAACCCTCTCAGTGAATGGAGATACTGTAATTATATAAATTTTATAGTGTAAATGCTAATACAACCTCATAAGGATGCTGTTTTGAGGGAGCATCTCAATAATTACTTGAGTTAAAAAGGTCAGTTCCGCTGCCTCACAGAGTCACCTGTGGGGTGTAGCTTTCCTGGTCCTAATTACAGGGCTAGACTGAATCTAGTCTCCAGGTACTAACTTGACTTGCTTAGACCTTTCCCTACACCATCAGTCTGCTACAGAGTTCCCCCTTCTGAGACAGGCCGTGACCGTGCGTCACAACAGAACCCCAGCTGAGGCCGGGTGCTGCGTCAGTGGAAGCAGAGTGTTATGGTTTGTGTCTAGATGTCCCCCCAAAGCCTCATGTGGTAAGAGATAGCTGGATCTAGAGTGTGTGATTACTAAATCGATCCATTGATTGGTTTGGCATTGTTCTGCTGGGATCAAGGATGTGAGACTGAGATTGGGGGTGGGAGTGCGGGCCGCCCTGGGGGCAGGTAGCCTAGATAAAAGATACAGGAAGAAGCTAACTAGCTGCTTGTTTGCATTGCTTATTGGCATACATTCCTTGCATTTCCTCACTTTACTTTGCAGCCAGCCCGCTGCCGGGCTGCCACGCCGCCCGCCTTGCCTCGGACCCAGCGGACTATAGACTGAAACCTCTGCAGACTGTGAGCTAATAAACCTTTCTTCCCCTAACTTTGGGTGTCGAGTATTCTGTCCCAACAACGAGAGAAAAGTAACTAAAACACAGAGCAATGAAATCGAGTCTAGAGACCAAAATTCTTTTTTTGAAACATTACAGAGCTGGACAAATATAAAAGGGTGTTTCTTATTGAACCAAGATTTATCAGTACATTTTAGATATAGATAACAATTACATTCATCACAGTTAATTTATACCTGTACATGATATATCTTGGTGTTTTTTCCCCCCATCCCCAGTAAATCAGAAACACATGAGTATGTATCACATTGTTTGTCTGGTGTGAGGACCCATAAGTATAAATAAGGACAAAAATGTGTAATAGGCATTGTGAAAAAGAAAGAAGATATTCAAATGGAAAGGAGAACTAGGGAGGAGGAAAGGAAAAGGAAAAGAAAAGAAAAAGAGAAAAAATGAAAAAAAATGTAAACAAAGTTGTTGTAAATAAGGAGGGGATAATCAGGTTTTACACCCAATTTAAGACACATTTAGCCAACTTATGATCTTGAATATTTGGAAGAATGTATAATGGGAATCTCAGGCAGTCTAACTCATCAGTATGTTTGTCATTTTAACTTTACAAACTCAACCCAAAATCAAGGACACAACCAGAGAAAATGTGTCCTACTAAAGAGCTGTCTCAAAGCTCCCTGCATTTCCCTATTTTTCAAACTGTAGATAAAGGGGTTCAGCATTTGGGGAAGCACAATATACATCATGGAAGCCACTATGTTCTTAACGGAAGAGTCACTGACTGCAGAACTCATGTAGACTCCAAAGATTGTCCCGTAGAACAAGAACACGACAGAGAGGTGAGACCCACAGGTGGAAAATGCTTTATAACGTCCACCTACTGACGGAATCCTCAAAATGGAGGAGATGATTTGAGTATAAGAGAAAATAATCCCGAAGACAGGAACACCAGCAAATAGGCCAGTCACCACATACACCAGAAGGTTATTGACGAAGGTGTCAGAGCAGGCGAGCTTGATGACGTGAACGAGCTCACAGAAGAAGTGTGGGATTCCCAGGTCTGTGCAGAAGGCCAGCTGCAGCACCATGAGAGTGTGGAGAAGGGCGTCCACTGTACTAATGAACATGGAGAGTAGAACCAGCAGGACACAGAGATCAGGGCTCAGGATGGCCGTGTACCTGAGCGGGTGACAAATGGCCACGTAGCGGTCATAGGCCATTATTGCAAGGAGACAGTTTTCTAGAGAACCAAAAATCAAGACAAAGCTAACCTGAGAGAGGCAGCCTGTGTAAGTGATGCTCTGGTCCCGTGTTTGGATGTTCAGCAGCATCTTTGGGATCGTGGTTGTGCTTATACAGATGTCAGTGAAGGACAGACAGGAGAGGAAGAAGTACATGGGGGTGTGGAGGTGGGAGTCAGAGCTGACGGCCAGGACGATGAGCAGGTTTCCCAGGAGGGTGACCAGGTACATGGCCAGGAACAGGCTGAAGATGAGGGGCTGGAGCTCTGGGTCATCTGTCAGTCCCAGCAGGAGGAATTCTGAGACGGCTGTTTGGTTTATTGGTTCCATAAAGCTGGTGAATCCTAACAGAAAATATGGGATGAAAATATCAAATAAATGATTTATATAGAATCAAGAGGACCATCACCTGAGATGATATTAGATACAAAAAATCCTAACAATACCGGGGACTGACTTCTGGAAACTTCTGGAATGTGGACCAGTAATATGTGTTTTGACAAATACTTCAGAACCTGGTATCTCTAAAGTTTGAGGAGCACTGAATTTTATTTTTTCCAATTTGTATTGGAAACCACAAAAGCATTCTTATCTGCTTATATTCTACCTCCATTTCTGTTGGCTACATCTCCTCTAACTATATTCCCTAAAAGCCAGCTCTTTTTTGCTCTGCACCAAGTACTGAGACACTAACAAAGAATTATACATGGGTGTTCATCCAGAATTTCTCAGTGTTTTCAAATGCAGTAAGTTCCCGACTTATGAGTGAGTCTTGTTCTGAGAGAACATTCATTGAGTCAGAGTCATCTCTGACACTGAGTCTTATCCAGTACACCCGTGAAAGTTTGCAACTCAAACATTTGTCAGTTGGGGACTTATTACACAAAGAAAGTGAGAATGAACTTATCAAATCTGTCTTCTGGAGAAATGGTCTCCAACTTCAGTGTGCCCTGGAGTCACCTGGAGCCTTTGTCAAATCGCGGATGCCATTGGTCCCACGGACCCATGAGGAACATGCCACGACACCGAAGTCCACACCGTTCAGCACAGACTGACTCAACGCTCTGAGGGTCTGAATCCTTAGTCAGCTCCCCGACTAGTCTCTGCTAACACCTCTGGGGAACACATGGCTAGTGTTCTTTATCGTAAGGTCTCACAGTTTCCCTTTGTGACCCTAATAGTTTGCTCTTGAACACAACCTCAAATTTTCCCTTGATTTTTAGGTATGTTTTCTTTGACCCAATAACTTCATTATGGCAGGTGGAAGGCATCCACCCAGTTGGATGAAAGAAGGATTCGAGCTCTATTTTTTCTTGTTCAATAAATATGAGGCAAACTGGGCTAGAACCTGGAGTTCATGGAACCCAGAGTTCAGTAGATGTGGCTCTCCCCAGCTGTCCCTGATCTTCCAAAGTGTCTTCATTACTCAGTAAGCTTTTGAAGCTATCCAGACAGTGGTCAAAGAAGAATTCAATGAAGCAAACACTTGAATGAAGAGTCTTACAAGTACCTGGGAGGAAGTTGTTCCAGATGGAAACTCTCAGGGGAAAATCCCACACAGATGAGTGCATATAGGGTTTGAGGAAAAATAAGGCAGAAAATATAGTCAAAGTTTTCTTCTCTGGAGGTGGTGGAAGGCCACATTGGAGATAAAACTTTTCTGTTCCTGTGGTAATATGTCCTATGAAAAAATCAGAAAAAAGGAGGCAGTACAATAGTGTAGATATTTGATTTATTTTTGATAAAACTACATTTCTTTCAAATGGGTGATTGTTTTGTGACTCTGCCAGAAAAATAGCATCATTACATAGGAATCCGAACAAAATTCTTTTTAAGAGTTAATTTATAAATATTTATTTGAGATTCAAAATAACATTTCAATTTCTAATTTCTTGTCATTGCTTTGGAAATTTGAGTAATATAGTACATTTTTAAATATTTGAAAAAATGAATTAAGAACCTTAAATTATGGAAACATTGATAGATATTAATTCTTGAAACAGAGACATACTTTAGAAACAGGAAATAACAAAGTATATTTTACAAAATATACACTTAAATTTCAGAGTAAATAATTTTATAATCACATGTTTGGTGTAAAACAATCTGTATATTAAATGTTATACAAGTTGACATAAAACAGCTTAGTTGGAAAATGGAACTGTATATTATAAAATAAACTTAAAAGAGCAAAGAGAAATTTTAAACTGGCATAAATGCCCAGATAAAATATTTATATGAACAAGGAGATTTTATCTCTCTTTGTGATCAAAGTTTATGGCATACACGCACTCTAAATTCATGGTCGATCCTTTTTTAAATTCGTAAATTCACAGCACTTTTGCTTCAAAGCACTGCACAAGGAGAATCTTAAATTTGCTTATATACTGAGTAGGTGTTCATCTTACAGGTTTAAATTACACAGAGATTATTGACATTAAACTTTAAAGCAAATAAAAAAGCGAAGAATATACAAGAAAGGATAAAAATTATGTTAAATATATGGACATACTCATGACCACTGATCTAGAAAAACAGGCACAAAACTGTCAAAAATGGGTACAGTGTTTCTCTTGTCTTCAATAATTACCATTTTGCAAAGTGTCTTCCACTTTACGACATATCACTTGCCTATAACTTAATTCTACTTCCATATACTAATTTATTCAGAATCCCAAATGTGGAACTGCTGTCTTCCTTTTTAAATTTTTATGTTACTTTTTCTCTTTGCAAATTAAACTGAATAAAAGAGATTCGTAAAACTGTAAGTCATACTATTCAGAAATTTGTATTACACATTGAAATATTACAAGAACGCAAGTCCTCTGAGGACCACGGCAGCATTTATTACTGTTGCACTCACGGTCTTCTATCCATCTTCTGCTGAAAAGGACCAGAAATTGTCCCACGTCCTGGGCGGGCAGGAGGGATCCTGAACTTGGGCATTTCCAGGAATTAATGTGGGCAAATGCTAAACAGATGACAGATCTAGAATCTAAATGCTGGATTCTTGATTTAAAGGCAATTGCTGTAGAACGTGCTTCTTAATATCACTATACACAAAATGATTTATGGGGAGCATAGTGCTTCCTCACTGTAAAATTCTCTGAAATTGGATTATGCAACGATATTGTATGACAGAGTTTTTTAAATTACAAAAATTGTCTTATTTTGCACCATGATTGTCTTTAAAAGCACACGTGCTCTCAATCATAGATTTAACCTTGATTCATAACTAAAAACTACAATAGAATTTGTAAAAACCTGTGACTGGAAATGTTCAAGATCACGTTGCTTAAGTAGAAGGCAACTGGAGAGGGAAAAAGCAAATAATTTCAATTGTTTCCCAAAAGGGACAAATGAATTTCTCAGAAGAAAAAAGAAAGTGAGAAAACACAAGTGGATAAGTGTAAATACCTAAGAACACTGTGATTCTAGTTGTCTGCAGCCCTGTCTCTTCTGAAAGATTCTGAAGACAGCTTTTTTCACCTCCTTGTTTCTGAGGCTGTAGATGAGGGGATTCAGCATGGGGATCACGATGGTGTAAAACACGGAAGCCATCTGATCCTTTCCCAAGGAGGAGGACTTCTTCGGTTTTAAGTAAGTAAAGATGATAGTGCCGTAAAAGATGGTGACGCCCAGGAGATGGGAGGCACAGGTAGAGAAGGCTTTTCTCTTTCTTGCAGTGGATTTAATTTTCAGGATAGTGGAGAGAATGGAGACATAAGACCCAGATATGGTGATAAGGGACAGCATTAGGTTTGAACTAGCAAGAATGAATATCATGATCTCAACATTGTAAGTGTCACTGCAAGCCAGAGCTAAAATTGGGGATAAATCACAGAAAAAGTGATGGATAATATTAGAGTCGCAGAAATGCAATCGGCTCGTGAAAACAACCATAACAGTGGAATCCAAAAAAACTAATAACATAGAAGCCGGCAAGGAGGGCACAGCACAGTCTTGTGGACATGATGAGTGAGTAGCCTAGAGGGCTGCAGATAGCCACACAGCAATCGTAGGCCATCAAGGAGAGAAGAAAACATTCGGCAGCACCGAAGACTATAAAAAAGTACATCTGTGTGAAGCAGCCCAGGACTGAGATGTTCTTGGTGGAAGTCAGTAAGTTGTGTAAGGTTTTCGGGGTGATGACACTGGAGTAGCTGAGGTCGAGAAATGAGAGGTGAGTGAGGAAAAAGTACGTGGGGGTGTGGAGCTGGGGATCCAGGCGGATGAGCAGTGTCATCCCCGCATTCCCCAGCACTGTGATCAGGTATATCAGGAGAAAGAGCACGGAGAGGACCAGCTGCGTCTCCTCAGCCTCTGCCAGCCGCTCGAGGAGGAAGTCAGGCGAGTCGGTGTAGTTCCGTCTGTCCATGGTGCGGGCTGCACTTATCTGTCAAATAATCAATTTTAAAAATGTACCTGTCTCCAAAAACATTTTTGTTTTATGATTGCCTCAGCGTTTTACATATTAGTGTCTCTGGAAATTGACGAAAAATAATGTGAAGAAGAGTGCTAAAATGTTTGCCCTGTATAGCCATGGCTATGTAATGATGTTTGTTCCTGATACAGTAAAGGGTTACATCCTTATTTTAGCATAAAATTCCTTCTATTTTGAACCCTTTTTATTAGTAGCATGTTCAATTCTCAGAAAATATTACACCATATTGACTGTTGTCCAGTTAGTGTACGTCATAAAAAAGGCCCACAGAATACTTACATAAAATCAAGCAGTTACAAGTTGACTGATCAAGTTGACTGATTGTAAATATACATTGTGACTCGAAATAACAGAATTATAACACTCTTTCCTTGCTCAGAACTTGCTTAAGCTACGCAGAAGAGGAGCATATAATTGATTACGCTAAAATCCATTTTCATGTATTCACTCTCCTTTTCTTCCCAATGTCTTATTACTGCAATTGAAGTTATTCCACTCTGAAGATTTAGATGAGTTAAACTAATATTAAATTCCTGATAAAACAGTAAGTGAAAGAAAACATGACCTTTAAAACTTTGGGTTATTTGAAATAGTCTGCTTCTGCAACTTCCCCTATATGGGAGCAGGAATATCCATTCTTCCTGTTGTCCACTCACGGGACCATGCAGAGAAGTTGTTCTATGTTGGAAGAGGATCCTGTTCCAGTGAAATAATATGCAGAGCGGCCCCAGGAGGCCAAGTGCTGGCTTACTTTGGAGAAGGGAGGAAGGGAGTTTGGGGTCACCTGGACATAAAAGGCAGTGGACAAGTTAACTGGGAGGCAGTGTTGTGAGGCAGCAAGAGGCCCCTCTCCCTCCTGGGGTGTAAATAAACTCATTTCTTTCTACCAAAACATATTTTCCTCACCTGTTTTGGAGGCAGGGAGAGGGGGTATGGACCTTCAGCTCTGGTAACAATATATATTTTAACTTGACCTTTTAAAACCACGTTTCTTCAAAAATTAGAAGTTCAGAATATGTCCATTACGTGCATATATTGATTTCACCAACTCTATATTCCTTTTCTCATAAACCTTAACATTACTTATGGTGAGGCCTAAATGATACTTGCAGGCATATTTCTGTGATAAAATCCCTTTTATTTTACCTAGTATAATCACCTCCAGTTTTAAGAATGATACTTACTGTATGTCAAAACGCTGAAAAAAAAAGTCTTCCAATTTTATCTGTTTAGAAATTTGTCAACCACAAATTATTCTCAAAAATAAAATATGAAAACAATATATATGCTTTTCTAGAAGTAAGTTATTTTTATGTTTTTGTGCATTCTTTTTTTATTCTGAGGAAAAATATATCACTCTAGAAACTTTGTGCAATTCTTGATCAAATAGAAACTTCACCCTCAAGTTTCTTGTGAAAAGAATCAGAGGGAGGCCCTGTGAATATGAACAGACCAGCCTGAACCTTCCCTCCAAGTCTGAAAATTCCGGGGCACCTCATATAATGTGCATTCCGGTTGTCACAGCATTTGGCACCCTCAGGGAGCAATTTCCAAGGAAGAACCCTTGGCCCGATTCCAAGGACAAAATTTCAAGGTTTTAATAAGCAAGAAGATTTTGTCTTTTTTCTTTGAATTCCCCCATTTTAGAACACTTCATCTTCTCTGTGATACATTAACTTTTTTTCCCCGAACTTAATTCATTTAGTTTTCTAATTGACTCGTAGTTACACAGTCTTGCAGAGAATAATATTCACATTCAAGTGATTAATCAGGAATTTTTTCATGAGGAAGTTAGAGAACCAGTTTCTTGAGTCACACTTCCTTTGCCACTGTCACTATGAGTGTAGAAAAACAAAATTTTGGGGTTAAAATATTTTATACATAAATATATGAGTTGGCCATAAAGACAATGTATATTGATTAAAAAGAGAGAAAACATCTGAATTCATAGAAGAAAATGAAGAAATCCAAGACTTGTTCACATGTTATTTATATAATAGTACTCTCCTCCAATCATTTCCAAATTGTGAGGGGAAAAAAAAATAAAACCCTAAACTGGATCTGTACTTTTAGGTTTGGATAATTATTATATTACTGTGTGTTCAACGTCTTAACCTAATTTTGTGACTGCAACATAATCTACCTTGACCCGTTACGTTCCCCTTTTATTGAACAACATCCGCCTGTGTTATGCTTTTGACTGTACAGCAGGCTTTACTAAGAGAACTGAGTGTTTGCAGCTGATGCACACACACCTCAGGCCTCGCAGGAATGAGGCAGAACTTCCACTAGGGTTGTGTGACTGGCTTCATCTACCGGCCACTTTCATGTGACATATTTTATTTTTTTACTCCATTTTATTTTTCTTTTTAATTTTAAAAAGAAAAATAAGCAGAAATGCATAAGCAGCCCAGATACTGACATAAATTTTGCTATGATTAATGGGAATATATTTCCTTTGCTATATATACTCATGTAAGGTGTTGTCTTGAAAAAAATAACAAGAAATTAAAATATAATAAGAAAGCTGAATGTTAATAAGGATGAAAATGTAGAATAGAAAAAGAAAGGAAATATTCAAAAGAGAAGGAGAAGTGGGGGAGTGAGTGGGCAAAGGAACCAAGGGAAAAGGAAAAGAAAAGAAAAAGAGGACAAAGAGGAAAATGCAAACAAAGTTGTTGTAAAAAAAGAGGGAAGAGAAGTTGAAGGAAGGGGTGGGGAGGTGGAAAATGCCGGATATATCATGTACTGGTACAAATGAACTATGATGATAGTGATTATTATGTATATCTAACATGTACCAATAAATTTTCTTGGTTCAAGAAAAACACAGAGCTGAAATATTTTATTGAGAGTTGGTTTTAGGGTTAGTGTTAGAGTCTTGAACCTGAACTTTTCTGCTACACTCAATTCTTAGCACTGCTCTACAAAGACAGACAAATAATTAGTAATGTCATTACCTAATGAACAAATCATGTATCAACATATAATTTATGAGTTTGTTCGGAAATTTCTCCAACTTTCTTTCTGACTTAGGATCTCAGAGGAAGAGTATTATGTGGGAGAGTCTAGAGACGCAGAAAGGTCAAAGAGAAGATTTACACATTAAAATACAGGAGAAAGTGGGTTATTGGAGGGGGCGTGGGAGGGGAAAAAAGTGAAGACCAGAAAGGAAGTAGAAGTGAAAAGGGAGAAGAATACAGGGAGCTTG
This sequence comes from Hystrix cristata, assembly GCA_004026905.1. Taxonomy (NCBI): domain Eukaryota; kingdom Metazoa; phylum Chordata; class Mammalia; order Rodentia; family Hystricidae; genus Hystrix; species Hystrix cristata. The sequence continues at coordinate 11,028 of PVJO010026391.1, forward strand.
AATATGCTTAATGAACTAGCAGATATGTGTATCACTTAGATTGTCAGAAAACCATTTGAAACCGCTCTGGCTGTGAGGGAACCTAATAAAAACAGGTAACACCATACAGCTGCAAAACAAAAGCTTTCATTCTTACCCAGTTACACACACACGCACATGCGTGCGCACACACACACACACACACACACACACACACACACATGGGTACAATGCCTCCTTCTGAGAGCATCTATACTGGAGACCATTAGTTCCCCGAGAATTATACTGTTGGACAGCACCTGATAAAAGGAGGAACATGCAAATCATGTTTGTTTTTCTCCATGTCTTCTTCTCAGTCTCTGGCAAAGTGGAAGAAGCCATCTCTGCAGTCTGGAGTCTGAGCTCCGCCCCGCCAGGGTTACATCAGTCCTCTGCCAGGTCTGCCAGGGCTGAGACTGGACCACAGCTGACCCCTCGGTCTCCTTTGCTGCTGGGAACGAGGGTGACAGGAAAACGCAGTGTCTGCGTACTCTGTGTGCAGGTCCTGACCTGGGGCCCAGGTGCCTTCAGTTCCCAGCCTTGCTCCTGCAGACACAATGGCCGATGTCTGTGTGCCGCCCTGTGTACTCAGAATGACTCCAATAGATCAATAGATTATGTTATACTTATGTAAAAATATAAATGCCCTGTACCTTATGTAATAAAGAAAATAAATTAGCCTTAATTTACATAAAGTATTTCTTCAATTTAAGTGTTGTCTACAAAGTCATACATTCTATTGATGGGATTGCAAACTAAAACTAATGAAATATTTATTCTAAATTATAAAAAATAAAAGAATATAAGATAAAAGTATACCTTATAAATATAACTGCAAAGTGGGAAAAGATTATAAATACACGAAATTTCTCTGATATTTATGTGATAAGAGATGAGCCCAACCAATACATCCCACAATAACTATTTATTAAATTCTTCACTTTAATCATGAAGACAGACCACAAGCAATATCTAAAATACAGATTCCAGAAAGGATAGATATTAGAGGAAGAATAAATAATGATTTTATGTAATATTCATGTAAGGAAAGGCATAACTTTGTCATTGTTTTGCAAATATGAGTAATGTAGTACATTTTTATATATTTGGATAGGCTGGGGATCTAGCTCAGTGGTAGAGCCTTGCCTAACAAATGCAAGGCCCTAGTTCTATCCTCAGCACCAAAAAAAAAAAAAAAAAAAAAAAAATTGGAGAAATTAGTTAAGGGTTTTAAATTATTGAAACATTGATGATCTTAATTCCTGAAACAGAGATGTAGTTTAGATACAACAAGTAATAAATTATATTGTTACAAAATTAACTTAAATTTCAAAAGCACTTTTTATTTTCACATGTTTAAAGTAAAAAAAAAAATCATTATAATAGTTGCTATAAAAGTTTACATAAAACAGATGAGTTAAAAAATGGAACTGTATATTATTAAAATAAACTTGACAGAGCAAAGATAAATTCTTTTCAAAGAGAAATTTTAAACTGACATTATAAAGTGAGAGATACAATATTTTTAAGAACAAGGAGATTTTCTCTTTCTGCTTCCCTAAGCTTATGGAATGCACACACTCTAAGTTCATTGTCAATTCTTTCCTACGCAATCTTTTAATTTAAAAACATGTAACAAATGAGACAAACATTATAATCATTACTTTTAAAGGAACTACACACCTGAAGCCATCGGGAGAAAGATAAGAGGCAAGTGGCCCAAGCTCCTGGTCATGTCAGAGCAAGTTGTGACTTTAACATGGCTAACAGGAAGGAACCTGCAGCTATTATTGCTCACCCTTTTTAAATTTGTAAATTCACAACACTTCTAGTTCAAAGCACTGCACAAAGAAAGACTTAATTTTGCTTATATACGGAGTATGTGTTAATCTTACAGGTTCCAATTACGCAGAGATTATTAGATACTAACTTTAAAATGAGTTTAAAAAGTAGCAAAGATTGTACAAGAAATGACAGAACTTATGTTAAATAAGAGATATGCATGAAACTTTCAACATTGGGTACAATGTTTTTCTTTCCTTTAATAATTATCATTTTCAAATTGTCTTCAACATTGAGATGTAGCATTTTCCTATAACTTTATTCTACTTCCCTATACTACTTTATTCAGAATCCGAAATGGAGAATGGCTGGCTTCTTTTTTAACTTTCTAGGTTTTACTCTTTGTGAATTAATTGAATAAAAAAGATTTGTAAAACGTGAAGGAATACTATTCAGAAATCTGTATTACATATTGAAATATTAAAGGAATGCAGGTCCTCTGAGGACCATGGCAGCATTTATTACTATTACACGCTTTTCTATCCATCTTCTGCTGCAAAGGACCTGAAATTGTTCCATGTCCTGGGCAGGCAGGAGGGATCCTGAACTTTAGCATTTCAGGGGTTTAATGTGGGTGAATGCCAAAGAGGTGCTAGAACTAGAATCTAAATGCTGGATTCTTGTTTTAAAGACAATTGCTGCAGAATTTGCTTCTGAGAATCACTGTAAACAGAATTATTTGTAGAAAATGTGAGGGTGCTTCACTGTAAAATTGCCTAACCTTGGAGTATGGAGAGATATTATATGATACAGTTTTAAAATTACAAAAGGGTTTTTGTTTTGGTGTTGGGGATCGACTCATGGCCTTCTGCTTGCAAAGCAAGCACTCTAACCACTGAGCTAAATCCCTAGCCCCAAAGTTGTTTTTCTTTTGTTTGTTTGTTTGTTTTGCACAAAGATTGTGTTGAAAAGCACATGTTTTATGAATCTTGGATTTCACCCTTGATTCATAACTGCAAATAACAAAACAAATTTGTAAAAACCTGTGACTGGAAATATCGAGGATCTACTTAATTGCTTAAGTAGAAGGCAACTGGAGAGAGAAAAAGCAAAAAGATTTCGATTGTTTGTGAGAGACAGAGGGAAAGAGAGAAAAGACAGTGGACCATTGCAAATGCATAAAAATACTGTTATTTTAGTCATCCTTAGACTTGTCTCTTCTGCAGGACTCTGAGGACAGCACTTTTCACCTCCTTGTTTCGGAGGCTGTAGATGAGGGGATTCAGCATGGGGATCACGATGGTGTAAAATACAGAAGCCACCTGATCCTTTCCCAAGGAGTAGGACGTCTTCGGTTTCAAGTAAGTGAAGATCATAGTGCTGTAAAAGATGGTGACGCCCAGGAGATGGGAGGCGCAGGTAGAGAAGGCTTTTCTCTTTCCTGCAGCGGAATTAATCTTCAGAATAGTGGAGAGAATGGAGACATAGGACGCAGATATGGTGATAAGGGACAGCACTAAATTGGAACCAGCACAAATGAATATAATAAGTTCAATATCATAAGTGTCACTGCAGGACAGGGCTAAAATTGGGGATAAGTCACAGAAGAAGTGACGGATGACACGCAAGTTGCAGAAATGCAATCTGCTCACGAAAACCGCATTAACAGTGGAATCCACAAAGCCAATCGTGTAGGAGCCGGCGAGCAAGGCTCGGCACAGTCTCGTGGACATAATGACCGTATAGTGCAGAGGGCTGCAGATAGCCACATAGCGATCATAGGCCATCGAGGAGAGAAGAAAACATTCGGCAGCACCAAAGACTATAAAAAAGTACAGCTGAGTGAAGCAGCCCAGGACTGAGATGTTCCTGTTGGATGTCAGTAAGATCTGTAAGGTTTTAGGGGTGATGACACTGGAGTAGCTGAGGTCGAGAACTGAGAGGTGAGCGAGGAAAAAGTACATGGGGGTGTGGAGCTGGGGATCCAGGCGGATGAGCAGTGTCATCCCCGCGTTCCCCAGCACCGTGATCAGGTATATCAGGAGAAAGAGCACAGAGAGGACCAGCCGCGTCTCCTCAGCCTCCGCCAGCCCCTCGAGGAGGAAGTCAGGCGCGTCGGTGGAGTTCCGTCTGCACATGGTGTCCCCTGCACTTATCTGTCGAATAATCAATTTCAAAAATTAACCTGTCTCCAAAAACATTTCTGTTTCTATGAGTGGTGCAGTATTTTTTCATAATTAATGTTTCTGGAAATCAATGAAAAATAACGTGAAGAAGAGTGAAAATATATGTTTGCCAAATATAGACAGGGCTATATAGTGGTGTTTGTTTCTAATACAGTAAAGTGTTGCATCCAGTTTTTAGCATGAAAGTGATTCTATTTTAAACCCTTACCATTATTATTAGCACGTTCAATTCTCAGGAAAATATTATACCGTAATGATCTTATCCACATAGTTTACTTCATATAAAAGGCACAGAGATTATTTATGTAAAATTAAGCAGTTACATATTGACTGATTGTACAGAGATATTGTGGCTGAACATAACAGATTTATAATGCTGTATTCCTGCCCAGAATTTGCATTAGCAATCCGAAAGAAGGGCTCATAATTGATTATGCTAAAATCCATTTTGATGTATTCACTCTCCTTTTGTTCCCAATGTCTTATTACAGCAATTAAAGTTATTTCACTCTGAGGGCTTAGATGAGTTACATTATTATTAAATTCTTGACGATATAGTGTGTGAAAGGAAAAAGTGATGAGTTCTCCATTCGTCAGACCATGCAGAGAAATTGTGCTCTGTTGGAAGAGCACAGTGTTCCTCTGAAAACAATCTGCAGAGCGGCCCAGGTGGCCAAGGTCAGGTCTAGTTTGGACAAGGGAGGAAGGGAGCTGGGACATAAAAGGCAGTGGGCAAGTTAACACAGAGACAGAGATGTTAGGCAGCAAGAGGTCCCTCTCCCTCCTGAGATGTAAATAAACACATTTCTTTCCACCAAAACTTACTTTCCCCACCTGTTTTTGAGACAGAGAGAGGCAGTATGGACCTTCAGCTCTTGTAACAATGTATATTTTTAACTGGACCATTTAAAATCAAATTTCTTCAAAAATTAGATTTTCAGACTATGTACATGGCTTGCATATATTGATTTCACCAACTCTATATTCCTTTTTTCGTAAACCTTAACATTACTTATGGTGAGGCCTAAATGATTCTTGTATGTGTATTCTTTTGTGATAAAATCTCTTTTATTGGGCTGGGGATTTAGCTCAGTGATTAGAGCGCTTGCCTTGCAAGCACAAGGCCCTGAGTTCGATCCCCGGCACCACAACAACAAAAAAATCTCTTTTATTTTGCCTAGTGTAATAGCCTCCGGTTTTAAGAATGATACTTACTGTGTGTCAAAGATGCTGAAAAAATGTCTTCCAATTTTATCTGTTTAGAAATTTGTCAACCACAAATTATTCTCAAAAATAAAATAGGAAAGCCATATAAGGAGCAGAAAATTTCTGTAATGTATTTCTTTTTCCAGAAGTAATTTATTTTCTTGTATTGGTGCATTCATTTTTTGAAAGTATACCACTCTAGAAATTTTGTACACTTCTTGATCAAATAGAAACTGCACCAGGAAGTTTCTTGTGATAAGAATCAGAGAGTGGCCCTGTGAATATGAACAGATGAGCCTGAGCCTTCCCTCCAAGTCTGAAAATTCCAGGGTGCCTGATATAATGTGCGTTCAGGGTTTCTCAGCACTTGGCATCCTCCGGGAGCAATTTCCAAGGAAGATTCTTTGGCCCAATTCCAAGGACAAAGGTTCAGGTTTTTAATGAACAAAATATTTTGTCTGTTCCCTTAGAAGTGCCTCAATTTAGAACGCTTCACCTTCTCTGTTGATCTCTTAATTTTTTTCCTGATTTAATTCTTTTACTTTTCAAATTGACCCAAAGTTACATATCTTGCAGATAATAATATTCACATTCAAGTCATTAATCAGGAATTTTTTGACTAGGAAGTTAGAGAACACATTTCTTGGGTCACACTTCCTTTACCATTGACACTATGATGTATAGAAAAACAAAATTTTCAGCTGCAAGTATTTTATAGTTAAATATACGAGTCAGCCATAAACTTAATGTATATTCAGTAAAACTAGAAAATGTCTAAATTCAAAGAAGAAAATGAAGAATTTCAAGACTTGTTCACATGTTATTTATATAATAGTACTCTCCTCCAATCATTTCCAAATTGTGAGGAAAAAAAAACCCTAAACTGGACCTGTACTTTTAGGTTTGGATAATTATTATATTACTGTGTGTTCAACGTCTTAACCTAATTTTGTGACTGCGACATAATCTACCTTGACCCGTTACGTTCCCCTTTTATTGAACAACATCCGCCTGTGTTATGCTTTTGACTGTACAGCAGGCTTTACTAAGAGAACTGAGTGTTTGCAGCTGATGCACACACACCTCAGGCCTCGCAGGAATGAGGCAGAACTTCCACTCGGGTTGTGTGACTGGCTTCATCTACCTGCCACTTTCATGTGATATATTTTTTTTTACTCCATTTTTTCTTTTCAATTTTAAAAAGAAAAATAAGCAGAAATGCATAAGCAGCCCAGATACTGACATAAATTTTGCTATGATTAATGGGAATATATTTCCTTTGCTATATATACTCATGTAAGGTGTTGTCTTGAAAAAAATAACAAGAAATTAAAATATAATAAGAAAGCTGAATGTTAATAAGGATGAAAATGTAGAATAGAAAAAGAAAGGAAATATTCAAAAGGGAAGGAGAAGTGGGGGAGTGAGTGGGCAAAGGAACCAAGGGAAAAGGAAAAGAAAAGAAAAAGAGGACAAAGGGGAAAATGCAAACAAAGTTGTTGTAAATAAAGAGGGAAGAGAAGTTGAAGTGAGGAGTGGGAAGGTGGAAAATGCCAGATATATCATACACTGCTACAAATGAACTATGATGATAGTGATTATTATGTAAATCTAGTATATACCAATAAATCTTCATGGTTCAAGAAAAACACAGAGCTGAAATATTTTATTGAGAGTTAGTTTTAGGGTTAGTGTTAGAGTCTTGAACTTTTCTGCTACATTCAATTCTTAGCACTGTTCTGTGAAAACAGAGTGATAATCAGTAATGTCATTACCTAATGAACAAATCATATATCAACATGTAATTTATAAATTTGTTTGGAAATTTCTCCAACTTTCTTGCTAACTTAGGATCTCAGAGGAAGAGTATTATGTGGGAGAGTCTAGAGAGGCAGAAAGGTCAAAGAGAAGATTTACACATTAAAATACAAGAGGAAGTGGGTTATTGGAGGGGGCGTGGGAGGGGAAAAAGGTGAAGACCAGAAAGGAAGGGAGTAGAAATGAAAAGGGAGAAGAATACAGGGAGATTGTATACATTTAATGAACTAGCAGATATGTGTATCACTTAGACTGTCAGAAGACTATGTGAAAGAACTCTGGATATGAGAGAACCTAGTAAAACTCGGGTGAGCCCTAGAGCAGCAAGAGCAATAGCTTTAATTCTTACACAATCACACACACACACAGACACACACACACGAGCATAAAGCCTCCTTATGGGAGCATTTATACTGGAGACTATTATTTCCTCTAGGATTCTACTGTGGCACAGTGCCTGATAAAAGGATGAACATGAAAATCATGTTTGTTTTTCCCCATGTCTCATTCTCAGCCTCCGTTCAAGTGGGAGAAGCCATCTGGGCAGTCTGGAGTCCGAGCTCCACCCCAGGGCTGCATCACATCAGTCCTCTGCCAGGTTTTCCAGGGCTGAGACCGGACCACAGCTAACCTCTCATCTCCTTGGCTCCTGGGAACGAGGGTGACAGGAAAACGCAATGTCTGCGTACTCTGTGTGCAGGTCCTGACCTGGGGCCCCGGTCCCTTCAGCTCCCAGCCTCGTTCCTCCAGGCGCGATGGTCGATGTCTGTGTGCCACCCTGTGTACTCAGAACGACTCCAGAAGATCCATAGATTATGCTATGTTCACTTAATAATAGAAATGCCCTCTACGTTATGTAATAAATTAAGTTAGCCCTAACTTAATTAATTAAAGTATTTCTCCGAATTTAAGTGTTTTCTACAATTCATACTTTCTGTTGCTGGGATATCAATAGAATCCCTATTCTAAAACTAATGGGACATTTATTCTAAATCATAAAAATATACATAAATGAACATACAACAAAAATGAACCGTATGAAAATAACTGGAGCATGAGAAAGGGCTATACATATATGAAATTACTATGATAGTTATGTGATAAGAAATGAGCCCATAAAATACATTGAACAATATATATTTATTAAATTCTTTAATCATGAAGACAGGCAACCAGCAATATCTAAAACATAGATTCCAGAAAAGATAGATAATACTGGAAAAATAAACAATGATTTTAAGTAATATTGATGTAAGAAAAGCCATAATTTTGTCATTGTTTTGGAAATATGGGTAATATAGTACATTTCAAAATATTTGGAGAGGTTGGAGATCTAGCTCAGTGGTAGAGCCTTGCCTGTCAAATGCAAGGCCCTAGTTCAAGGCCCCAGTTCCATCTTCAGTATCAAAAAAAAAAAAATGGTATAAATTAGTTAAAAGTTGTTTTTTTTTTTTTTTTTTTTTGGTGCTGGGGATTGAATTCAGGGCCTTGTGCTTGCTAGGGAAGCACCCTAACCACTAAGCTACATCCCTACCCCAAGAGTTTTAAATTATTGAAACATTGATAGATCTAATTCATGAAACAGAGACGTACTTTAGCTACACAAAATCATGAAATATATTTTTTAAATAATTAACCTGATTTTCAAAAAATAGAATATTTTTATAATTATATGTCTGAAGTAAAGCAATCATTATAATGCTTGTTATACAAGTTTACGTAAAACAGCTTAGTTCAAAAACGGAACTGCAATTATAAAATAAACTTAAAAGAGCAAAGAGAAATTCACAACTGATATTGTGAAGGGAGAGGTAAAATATTTTTAAGAATTGGGCCTGGGGATTTAGCTCAGTGGTTAGAGTGCTGGCTTGACAAGTGCAAGGCCCCGAGTTCGATCCCCAGCACCAAAAAAGAAAAGAAAAACAGAAATTTTAAGAACAAGGAGATTTTATCTCTCTTCTTGATCAAAGCTTATGGAATGCACACACTCTAAATTCATTGTCAGTTCTTTCTTATGCAATATTTTCATTTAAAAGCAGGTAACAAATGAGACAAACATTATAATCATTATTGTTAAAGAAACTACACACCTGCAGACAGCAGGAGAAAGGCAAAGAGGCAGGTAGCCCAAGCTCCTGGTCACCTCAGAACAATTCATGGCTTTACCATGAGTAACAGGGAGGAACCTGCAGCTATTATTGCTCACCCTTTTTAAATTCATAAATTCACAACACTTCTGGTTCAAAGCACTGCACAAGGAGAATCTTAAAGTTACATATATATTGAGTATATGTTCATTTTACAGATTTAAATTACACAGAGATTATTAGGTATTAAAACTTAAAGAGTTTAAAAAGCAGGAAATAATATACAAGAAAAGACAAATTATGTTAAATGTAAAACATGCATGAAGTTTTCAACAATGATTACTATGTTTTCTTTTTAGTTTAATAATTACCATTTTCTAAGCTGTCTTCAAAATTAAGGTATATCACTTTCCTAGAACTTTATTCTACTTCCACGTATTACTTTATTCAGAATCCACAATGGGGAATGGCTGCCTTCTTTTTTATCTTTTTAGGTTTTTTCCTATGTAAATTAAATTGAATAAAAGTGATTTGTAAAACACGAAGAGATATTATTCAGAAATATGTCTTATATATTGAAATATTAAAGGACTACAAGTCCTTTGATGACAATGGCAGCATTTATTTCTAGTGTCCTCACGGTTTTCCATCCATCCTCTACTAAAAGGGACCTGAAAATGGTCCGTGTCCTGGGCCGGCAGGAGGGATCCTGAACTTTAGCATTTCAGGGAATTAATGTGGGTGAACGCTAAAGAGCTGCCAGATCTAGAATCTGGATGCTGGGATCTTCTTTCAAAGGCAATATCTGCAGAACCTGCTTCTGAGAACAAAAGCACTATTAACAGAATGACTTACAAAAAATGTAGTGTTTAAATTCTCTAAAATTGGAGTATGAGGAGATATTATATCACACAGTTTTTGAAATTACAAATATGTTCTAATTTGCACAATGGTTGTGTTTGAAAGCACATGCTTTCTCACCATGGATTTAACCTTGATTCATAGCTGGAAATAGTAATATGAATTGGTAAAAACTAGTGACTTGAAATGTCCAA
>PVJO010026392.1:0-21198 GCA_004026905.1 Hystrix cristata
CTTTTATGACTGTCCAGTACATGCTGGGCAGAATTGTATTGTCAATGAAGTTTGGGTGCTGAGAATTTTAATCATTTTGTCCCCCAATTTTCCATGCCATTCAGTGAATTATGGAACAAATCTCATCACATTCTAAAGACTTATTGGAAAATTAAGTGATGTTACTTAGGATCTTGTTGTATTTATGGGCCTGGAGGTCAGCACAAAGTGCAAGCTAGAGACAGACTTGAGGCATCAACGTAGGGCATTTGGAGAGGGAGCAGTTGACTTCCCTCAGTTAGACAGCCTAAGAACTAGGAAAACACAGAGGAATATTGGCTTAATTCCAAAGGAAAGTGCTTATTTTAAAACTGTAGAAAGAGAAATAATTAAGCATAATTATAGAAAGAAAGTACAGTTTTACATCTACAGTTTAAAGAAAAATAAGGTACATGAATGACCTTTAGTTCAAGGCCGTCGTGACAAAGAGGGGGGCATCGTGTGTCTTATACATCTCACCTCTGAACTGTGCCCTCTGTCCAAAAGGCCTCTTTTCAATCCCTGAATAACTCTTATTCACCTCCTTTCACCCAAAATCAATTTTACGTGACAATGTTTAAGGCGCTTGGGACAGAGTGGAGAGCAAGGCAGATGAGGTCCAGGCTTGATGAAATTCACCTGAGAAAACAGAGTTTTTGAAAAAGTCATTATGATTGTGTCAAGTGATAAAAGGGGAAATATGTGGGTCTCTTTAACTTCCATGAAGACACATTAAATGTGCTTTCTCTTGAGTTACCTCTCTACCAGGGACCATTTTAGCAATTACTAGAACTTTAGCCCAGAGTAGTTTGTATGTGTATAGGTGTTTGAAATATATGCAATATTTATGTGACATTTTATAAAATTTCAGAAGCGTGCATAGAACAATATCAGGGCTTTAAATTTCTGTATCCTATCAAGGATAAATGTGAAAGAAAATTTAAGGGTATGATGCCATTTCTACATGTAAGACATTTTATATATTTTTAAAAGTACTTCAACTCATTGTATAACACAGAGAAGAGTAAAAGAGAAATCAAAGTTTATGGTATCAGGCAAGAGGCAGTTAATAAGAATAAAAGTTGAATGTGTATGAATACAAATGCAAACAATACAATATACTAACAGAAGACAAATGGATCAACAGAGCTGAAAAATGCTTTGAAGTTGCTTATAAAATTCATCAACAAACTACTCATCTCATATAAAACATGAAAAATTTTAAAAAACACATTATTGGTAATTTAAAATATACATACTTTTCTCACGTAAGTAAAGAAAACTTGGAAATTTTGAAAGTGTTTGGAGAGAGAATAAAATGTTTTAATTGTTGGAGGGATAAACAAAAGAAAACATGTAATTTCCTCTTCAAAGCATATAAAATAAAAGATGACAGTAGATGTGTAAAATGAAGATTTTGAACAGAAGTTAGTAAGACCAAGATTTCTAACAAACAAGAGCATCTCATTTGTTATATTAAGTAACAGAAATTATAGCATTTTTAAATCCATAAAAAGAAAATAAACAAACAGAAAAAGAATTAAAAATATATTAATAGATATCAGCAAGACAAAAATTGAAATCTGTGTAGCAAACCTTGTATATGACAGGTCTCCCGAACTGTAGGAAGAGAACAGGATGGCAGTCACTTTCAAGGAAAAGAAAATTGAACAAACTTGAGACTCTATCAATAATGAAGATACCAGTGAAAGAATTGCAGGAAAAATAGATGAAGAACAATGTCAAGGACTTTAGTCATTTCCAGGATACAAATCTGGAGAATCCAAAACTCAAGTGATTACCAGTATCCTCAAGGAAATGAGTATCCGGATTCTACAGGACTCAAACCTGAGTATGTAAAGCATTCTCCCTCCCTCCCCATCTCTCTCATTTCTATTGGTAAAAACAGAAAACAGTAAAACTATTAGCAAGAAAGAAGTTGAGTAACAAACATAACACCCAATAAAGGGCAGCGTTGTTTCTCTCCATCTCTAGAAAAAGGAAATATTACAAACTGGCAAATAGTAACACTCATGACAACAGCACTATGTTCCAGGCATCTGCTGGGTGCTTGCAATAATAACAGTCAATGAGATAAAGAGACTTGTCTGTATGTATCAACTTTGTGTCCCTTATTGCAGAATCTTTTGTCCCTATCTGCATAGCTACTGTGTCTACAGAACAACTGCACTCAGGAATTCATGCTGGGTATTTGGGCTTATCAGACTTTTGTGAGAGTTGGTTTCTTCTGTTTCCTAAATACCTCCACAAATTTCCAAGTTATTCAAAGAGATGCTTAACTGAAAGTTTTGCATAATATATTTCTCCAGTACCCAATAATGAAATTCCTGAGCACTATTCGATTACAACACACATAATGTGGTTTTCTGGTACATCAAGTCCCCATTCCTTGACTCAATTTCTCCTTGACTGGGTCAGGAGGGGAAGAGCTGTCCTGTAATTACCAACAGCTTAAAATTATAAAGACTGTTTCTAGTTTACCCTGCAAGTTTACTTTATGCTAAGAAGAATCTGCTCTTTTCAGTCACTTAAAACACCAGGCCGACAGAATTTGTATCTCAATAAAATATTTCATGTTCAAAGAATGGGAAAAAGACTTCACGAAAAACCCCACACTGTCTCTACACACACCTGGAAGTGAACCTGTCATTGCACTCATATTTCTTTAGTCAAAGCAAGTTATACTTTTAAAGTAGAGTACAAACAGATGGACATGAATAATCTCGCTTCAGGGAGAGTATCAAATACACCTTTGAAAATTAATAGTCTCCCACAGTTGGATCTCATACACATCCTCCTTCTGCAGGTTTCCCTCTTCTCTGTAGGTATTTAGGCCCTACACCATTCTTTAATAAGTGGTCTCACACCTCAATTTTAATAATCCATTAATTCTCCCATCTTTGGTTTACTAGACCAAGGTTGTTGTTGGATTCTCAATAGTACATATTTCCTTAATTTTAGTTTAGTAGCGAACTTGGTACCCTGTCAGCCTCTCCCATTTTAGATCATGTACCAAAGAAATTCTGTCTGTCTCTTCTCTCCTTGTTTCTCTGAATATCCTTACATGTCAAGCAGAAACCACGCTGTGTGTTTTACTACTACTTATTTAATTTCCTTCTTCCTGGTCACAAAACAACACTATAGAGTTTTCAGCTTTGGTGTTTGCAGTTAGGTTGAAGTTCTGTAATGAAGATCTGGAAGATGACATGTCTGTGCGAATATCCAGGATGTGGAGACGTGAGCTTAAAATTTCTGTGTAAGTCTTTTCCATCTCTTCTGTCGTAACACTAAGGAGCCTGTATTTAAGAAGGTAACACCCTAAACTCGAAGACACCATGAAGGACACCGAGGATTTCCAAGTGAGGAGGGATTTCAGAGAGAGACACTAACTGTGAACCAAGTACAATGTGAGCAATAAACACACACAGAGTGCAGTCCCAGGTTTCCTGCTTGCTATTGTGATACACATGATCTTAATGGTGCCTAATAAAATGTGAAAATTAATCAAGAGATAAACTGGAATGAGATAAGTGGAATGATACTAACCATGGTGAAAAGGGGCACCATTTTATTTTGTAGAATTAAAGCTATTTTATGTTTTTTTATTTTATTTTTTTACAAAATGTAAGCCTTTAAAAATAAAACTGATACATTAAAATAATTAATGCAAAAAACAAGAATTACACATAATGTGTTAATTTCAGAGAAAGTCATATTTCAAATAAATTTGGAATCATTAATTTCCCCGGAGGAATCAAAGGATTCCCAGCATTTTGAAGCACTTCAGCCTGCACCAAGACAATACATGTGTATAGACTTAGTTCCGGTTTCAATTTGTTTCTAAAAAGAAAAAAAAAATAATAATAATTTTCCTGAGTCCTGTTAATCACCGATATCTCAGACTTACTCTCTGAGCCAATCGTCCCGTATATCCTATCAAAAATCCATTATGTATAGTTAATCCTAATACTAAATCCAAGTTCAAAGAATATGTGATAAAGAGTCTCTCAAGCAAATTACAGACCGTTGCTGAGCTTGACTCAATTTAGATCGAGTTCAAAAACATCTCTGTCTCTCTCCTGCATTGTTCAGGGTGATCTCACGCTCGCACAAACCCGCATCTCCGACGCGGCCCTTCGGCTCTCCACGCCTGCGTGTCTCCCTCAGCCAGCTCTGCTCACACCTGAGCCACTCTACAATGACGACTTAATCTCTTCCTCTCTGCACAAACAGTACTTTATCCGAGTAACTATCAATTTTCACTTGAATGTATTTCTTTCCTTCAAATTCTGAACTTTCTTTCCTGCATTGTACTAAAAATCCTCTTTCTGAGATCACATATGACCCACCCAGGAAAATCCTAATATTAAGTCAACTTAGATCAGATTGAGACGCGGAAGGAACTGACCTGAAAAGTCCTTGAGACCAACTCACCATTCAACCACATCCAAGAAAGTGAGGTCCAATCATTGCTCAAAACATGCCGAGGACGCGACCCCGCCGCTTCTTAAAGAAACCGCCTCACTATTGGGCAAGATGTGCTTTGCACATGTTGAGTTGTAATGTTCCTACTTAATCCAACCACCTTTGTCCAAACTCTGCTTTTGAGAACAAAAGAAAATAAGTACTCCACGCATCTAAAAATATTTTCAAAGTAACCTTTCTGTCCTTTTTCCTCAAATATTTTCCCTACATACTAAGCATGCATCATTTTCTCTGTTGTTTGATGTACTCTGCACAAGCAATTAGCATTATATCCAATACAGTTTATCAGTGTGATCTATATATGATAGGGCAGTGATGATTGTGATACACTAATAGTTATATTTAATCATTATGTAATAATGGTCGCATGTCTTGAGTAGTTCTAGGTCTCTGTTATCACACTGCGGATGTTATAAGTCTTCACAATGTTGTTTTATGCAACGAATTGTGTCTCCCCCAAATTCATAGGTTAAAACTTTGGCACCGGTGTGACTGTGAAAGCTAGGACTCTTGAAAGATGATTACAGTTAAATGAGGTCGTACGCTTTGGGCTCTCATCCAGTATAACTGGCATCCTTAACAGAGGAGGAGGAGACACCAAGAATGTGCACACTCAGAGGGCAGCCTAGACGAAGACTCAGAGGCAACCACAGGGAAGCCAGAGAGTGAGGTCTCAGTGAAACCAAACCTGCCAGCACCTTCGTCTTAAACTTTCCGCCTTCAGAATTGAGCAATGTACATCTAAAATGTACCATTAAAATAAAATTTAAAAAAAAATAAGAAGAAAAAGAATTGAGTGATAAAATCCCATGGCATAAGCCCCCGGCCCATGGCCTTCTGCGACAGCAGACTAAACAGGCCCACACAGCTGTCATTATCTTAACTCCACTAATGGGCGCAACTGCTTTGTTCTGTACTAGGATGTGTTGTCTCCTGGGCCAGAGAGCAATCCAAGATCAACAGATCAAGCTGTCCAGGTTTTTCCAGCCTTTTAAGAGAATAGCTGTACTTCACTGAAAGTTAATATGACAAACATTCTCCTAGATAATGAATAAAAGTGAGGAAATGAAGGAAACATATCAAAATGTTTTAATAAAAATAGATAGTTCAGCAATGACACAGGAAGACGACAAATTGCCACTTACAAAGATTCGAGGCCAGTTAATGAAGCTAAGTAGTGTACTGCTTACAGTTTTGCTTTATGTAATATTAAAATAAAATGGCTCAAGTACTGGTATGTAAAGTAAGTGAAGGCAAATACATCAACAACATTGTTACAAGCAGAGATGGCCTTCCAGACATTGGAAAAAGTGAGGAAAGCACAACTTTTGAGTAACAGTAAACATAGAATATATAAACAGAAGAACAATAGCAGTGATTAGAGAAGTATGAAAGATAGGTTAGCTTCAGATGGATAGATTCCAAAATGCAGAATAAAAATAAGATTTCCTCAAAAGTCTAAACAATGTTACTGAAATCTTTACCAATTTGTTTTTCTAAATCACAAATTATTTTCATTTTGCACAATAGTCCATACAGTAGGGTAGCTAAGAGTTTAGTGTCAAAATAAAATCTATTTGTATTTTCTTATGATTCCATCATCTACCTGCCCCATGGATACACAACCATTTAGAGATCACAAAATTTTATACATTTTCTGGTTTTTAATTAGAATGGGAAATAACAAAGTATACTGTATATAACTAGTTTGAAGATTAAGTAAACTAATATGTATACGCAAAAGGCTTAATACCGGATAAAGCTTATGTATTAATATTACTCAGTTCACGTTCAGCAGGAAAGTCAACTTGCTTTTACCATCTTCAAAAATTTATGAAAATACTGTTTTTTCCAAGTACACTTGGCCCAAACTTCTTGTTTTTGGTGCATTTTCAGATTTTCGCATTGCCTTCAAATGTGTTTATTCATTTTTTGCTCCAATCCGTCACATAATGGATAACATCACAGTTCATTAATTTTGTCAGAGTGCCCACTAACCAAAAGTACTTATGCAAAGAAAAGGGAAAAACCTAAAACTTCTTCCTGAAAACTAAGAAAACCAATGATACTCTCACTGTGCAGTGGGCAGAAACCCAAATAAAAATATTGTGATACCATTTCAAAAACAAATTTGATGTACTGGCCATGGTAAACATATGTATGCCTAACTTTTCATAGGTCTCAGCTTGTTTGGTCATGTCGAATGAATCTCTTATTCTTATCCTGAATCATAGCCCACTGGGGGAGACTGAGTGATAGCCTCTCTATCCTTCGATGACCATGTTCTTTGTCTGTGCTCTCTGACACGTTTTCTAGCTCCACTCTGTGATGTGCCTTGGAAGAAGCAATGTGAAGCAAGCAGAGGTTAAGGGTTTCTACACAGGAGCTTATCTTTTGATCGCTGTAGTTACCCTACAAGCTTCCCCATAAATAAACCTGGGCTAGGCTGCCGGAAAGAAGACTTGGTCATCCTAGCATTCCTAACTGCAGCCACCATAAATGAGCGAATCTGACTCAACATAACAAACAGTTAATCAAACCTACATGGGCAAGATCAGCCAAACTTGGCCTATGTAAGAAAAAATTGCCCATGTGAATGCAATACTAATAACCAATCCGCAGAATGTGAAATGCCTAAGTCCCTATATTTTTGATTTCATATTACATAGTGAGATCTAAGTAACAAATTTTTAATTCTTCAATATGCATAATACTAGTTTATCACTCTCCAGTACAAATCGAACTCCAGATTGTTATATTTTAGTGTTAAACCTTAATGTCCTCTGGAAAATAAAAGTCATTTATTCCATGTCTTTATTCTTTAACCACACAACAAATTAACAGAAAGATTGAAACTGTTGTCTTAACTTTTAATATGATAAATTTCTTAGGCAAAGTCCACTTTTCGAGCAATCTATGTAAGTAGAAATACTGTTTAGATATATATATATATATATATATTTTTTTGTCCTAGGGAAAATTTCCTCAGTCATGTGTTCAGTATTGTATTTTAATTTAATATCTCATGAGGTATGCCTAGATCCTTATTATAATTTATACAACAGCTTTTTGAAACATTGGCTGATAATATCAACTTAGTTTCTATGTCTTCCAAAGTGTAGTTGTCACCATTATCCTATTTCTAATGCAAAAACAAATCACCTACATTATCACAGAAATTCTAAGAAGATAAATTCAAATAGCCTATCCTAAGCTGTGTTATAAATGAAGATTTAAAAAAAGGTAGGAATTTGTTAAGTGTCATTTTAAGAGACCTTCACACAATTTTATTGAAAACGCTATGAATAAGCAGCTATTATGAAGTTACATGCACTCATGGCTACAGACACCAAAGGGTCATATTAGGAACCGTGTTCAATATTTTTCAGAAATCACAGCTGGATACAAAGTACTGGTAAGAAAATCTGTTATTTCAAGCCTGTCCTTGCCATCCTATTTTATTGTTCTGTGTTTCATCTGCAGCACAGGCAACTAGCAGAATGTTTGGTGGATAAAAGAACACTAAAATAGGAAAGTGGGGCACATGGGCCATACACTTCAAGAGGGGCATGCCTGGTCCCCATTTCTGGATTTAGTTTTGTCTTCTGTCCATGCTATTTCTAGCTGTGTCACTACCAAAATTAGTTCAGATCTGTTGACTTGGAAATATAATTACATACTTGATTAAATGAGCAAACTAAATTAACATAGTGGGTAGTATTACTCATTGTATGTTGGAAAAATGAAAATCTTACTAAAACACATGTTTTGTTCCACATTGACTTCCTGTTAAATGAGCATTGTGGTTGAGATAATCCTGTGGTTTCCAAGGAATGCTAAATAGCTACATACGGTGAGTCACTGTTTAAAAATTAAGTTTTAAAAATATTATATAATTAATTCCATATGGCTTTTTGATTGACTCATTTCATATAGGCCAAATTCTCACACTTTTTCCAATTAAACCTTTCAAATAAATTACATTCAGAGAATTATAAAGTTATCCTTACAAAATCAATAAAGAGCATTTGGGATTATGGAATCAAGAACATTCTGTTAATAATTAATGCTCATTTGTTAAATAATAATTTATCAAGGAAGTCAAAATTAGAACTGAATTAATAACTTTATTTCAAATTCCAGAATAACTTTATTTCAAATCAACTCTATGTAGCTCACTGAACATATATTTTAAATTCACTAATACTAATATGTTATTTTAAATTGAAACTAGAAATGAGAAATCTTTGGTTTAATTCCTAGTGCTATTGCCAACTTAATGAATATGCATTTGTATAATTATGAAATCAATGATTTGCTAGATATTGTAAATTTACAACTAAATTTTATACCTGTCAGATATCATTCATAAATTATTAGCTTTTCGGATATTTTTAACTTTGTTCAGTGAAATGGATACTAGGACCTACTAATATGCCACAAAAGTTTGATAAATAATGATTATTTTTAACATGAAGCAAATTCATATGTTTGTGGTTTTCATTTATTCCTTCTAAAGCTTTCACTTTAAACATTCTTTGTGTCTTCACCTCTGCACGTTCTGTATTATCAACTGACAAATTCTGTCACATTTTATTTTTTTTCAATTTGAGTAACTTTACTCCTGCCTTAAACCTAAGCTCTACTTAGATGTAGTAGCTCCAATGAGTCATCAAATCTGGCTGAAAAGAAAAGGATGGGTGTCCACTTTGCAGTCAGGCATATAGAGCTTAGAAGACACCACTCTTTCCTAACAAGAAAAAAAACTGGGCAAACCAAAATACCAGCAACTCTTGGATGTCTGAGAGAAGTAACATCATAGCATAAATCATGCTTCCCTGGGTGTGGAGCTTACAGGAAGTCACAACATACAGGAGCAGAAACTGATCAACACAAATGTCCAGGGGCACCAGGACAGGGAAGGAGGCTTACTTGAAGTTTACTTGACAAACTGCTGGAGGTTTCCTTCCTATAGACAGAGTCTGAGATTTTAAAAATAAAAATCTGGGAGGACTTTTTCGTGGGTTTTGTGATTTGAGAATCTTTCAATGATCAGAGAAAATTCCCTTGTGATTCGAGCAAGGGGAGGAGAAGAGGGAACATTGAAATGTGCCGTAGTATTCTGTTCCTAACTGACCATTCACTCTATTGCTGCCCTAAGTCACTGAAGGACACCTAGAACGTGGCCGAACTCCATTTGTTAATCTTCCTTTGAAACTGTAGAATTTGAAAAAGGTTAAGGCACCTCCTAGGCCAGCACCTATGTTTTGGATTAACCAGTCATCATTAGACTAGGATTCCTTCCTAAAATGTCTCTCTGCCATGAGCACCCCTTCTCTGATTCCTCCCTTGGCGTGCTATAGGAATAGTTGAATTGATTATGTTATTCTTATTTAAATCTTCAATGATTCTCACTGATGGCTAAGAATAATTATTGCAAATGAGTTCGGGATGGAAATGAACATAGAATTTTACAAAATTACCTGATAAAACTATGTCAACTATTATTTCCTAAATTTAAACTGTCTCAAATCTACTAGCATGCAGTGCAGATAAATTAATGATTCAATACACTGGAAGCTTCCACGGTAATTTACATTTAAATTATTTTTTGTACTTCCAATATTCACAACGTGTGTGGGTGTTGAATAGCTTAGTGAATTATATAAGATATAATATTTTTAATTTTAAAACTTATATTGGTACTAAGCTCATATGTGATATACTCATGTATACATTTAAATCAATATTATGAACTGAAATATAGTTATTAAACACTCTCTTTAAAAATATTACAGAAGGTTTTAACAAATTACCATGAAAGGGAAAATGGAGAAGTATGAACTGGCAATTTCTTTTTGTTCGGGAAAAAATTAAGTTTAAGCATATGTAGACATTTCTCTCAGAATTTGCAGCAATAACCAAATATTTCTCAATATTAAACAGCTGAATCTTTTAAAATTCAAATTATGTATTTAAAGTATTAAGTATGAGAGATGGGGCTTTAAAACTGAGTGTAAAAGAAGTCGAATTTGAACCTCTGCACTGCTCTGTTGGCAACACAAACTGAGGGAAGGCGACCTGAGCTGTAGTCACAATCCAGTGAGTACTACTTTAGTCACCAAAGCAGAAAAATGTAGCCAAGGGCAAAAAGAAAAACAGAGACTGGCATTAAAAATGTGGAGAGTTATTAGGAAACAGGCCAAATGCTATAAACCTTTAATAGAAAATAAAACCAAGCTGTGTCAGAGTTATAACAAGAGGATGAGAAAAAAGCTTAAAAAGCAGACCGTGGATTCATTCATTTATAAATACATTTGAAAGCAATTAATTCCTTTATATGTACATGCCCCGTGGAAGGCCATGCTTCTATCACAGGACACTGGTAACATTTTTTGTGTGCATGTGTGTGTTGTGACAGAAAACGGGAATAATTGTATGTACTTGTACTCCAGCATCTTCCTGATATGAGATTATTTTAAATATTTTCGCAGGAAGCAATACTGAAATAAAAACTTACCTATTATCATTTTCAATTGATATACTAATATGCCTTGCATCAAAATAATGACTAGCTTATAAATATGTTTAATGCAAAAATTAAACATTATGCCATATAATGATGATCCATTGTTCAAACTCTCAAAAAGCAGTTTTTCCTACAACATTTTAAAAATTGATCCTGAATGAGTTAATAAAATATTATATAACATAATCATACCCACTCTTCAGTCATTTCTTAAATGTGAAGATCAGATCCTCCACATCCTGATTCATGCATCAGCCTAATCCCATTATGGTAACTAGCAAAATAAATCAATTACCTATTCATCACACATTTCTTCTTTTTCCTTGCTTATGGAGGCTGATTTAGATGGGATGGGAGACATGCCCTGTCCCAGGTGAACAATTGAATTAAGCCAAATGTAGTACTCTCATCCCTCTTTGCAATTCTAGGAGTAATCAACTGAAAAATTTCTGGGCAAAGGGAAAAGAGCCTTAGGAAAAATTTCCATCTCTATCATAATGGAGAAAAGAAAGACAAACTATTTCTCCCCTGTTCTTTCTGTTTATGAAAGAGTTATGTTAGGAAGCAGTGCTTGGAGTATCATTGAGAACTGAGTAAAAATACAAAAGGATCTAGCCCCTTGTTGGCATGGCTGTGTTCCCAAATGAACCTCGTAATATGCCTAACTCACACTTAACTGTTAATTCGTATTATTCAAGTCACTTTTGAGTAGTCTGTTACCCAAAGTTGAAAGCACAATGATTGATATTATTTCAATATGTTTTAAGAACCATTTAGAAAAGAGAACATTTTCACAATATTAAAATGTCTGTAAGCATATTTTTTTAATTTCAAATATTTCATTCAGTGTAACATTACTACATTAGCTGAAAACATGATTGGTAATATAGCATTTCACCGTATTGCCCTATTGAGTCACATTCCTCACCCCACTCCCATGGAAGTAAGTGGTCATTTGTTTGCTGGAAGTTTCGCGAGATAGGGAAGGGCCCTCGTAGGTACCCGGATGGCAATTTGCATACTTGAGGCACTTGGTCCCTCCACTGCTGGGAGAGCTGCAGACTGCCAGATGACAGTTGAGAGTGAACCTTGACTGAAGAGCTCTTCCTCCTCCTTGGCCCTATCACTAGACGGCAGCTTGCATCCATTAACTGGATGCAGAAAACTTCAGACCCTCCCAAATTTTACGGATTCCTGGGAGACTGGTTGATGCACCTTATTCCCTTTGTATCAAGTTTGGAATTCTCATTGCAGTCCCGTTTTCCTCATTCGCTCACGGGTGTTATTCCCCAGAGCACACTCGACTAAACCAGCCATTTGCAAATCCTGACTTCTGAAGGAGCTAATCTACATAGTGGGTGCCTGAAACATCCCAGAAAGTTGATTCTAAAATTGGATTTGGGAACTAAATTGCCAGACAGTCTACTACTCACCGTGAAGACTCACTCACTAAAAGGTAGAGTGCTAAAAGCTCTTCTAAGCCATCATGATTAAAAGGCTGAAGACATCACGAGTGAAGAATGGAATTCCCTTGTGTATAGCAGCGTAGAGTAGTGCACTGGCAGTATAATGCTTTGGGAGTGTTTGTGAGGCTGGAGAGATTAAAGTATTTATAACATCTGTGGAATGGAATGATTACTTTGGAGACATATCTATATGTATCTGTATCTACATGCCTGTATCTATCTGTGGATAGTAAAAAACTGAGGGTAACCATTCACCAATTTAAGATAAAATTTGAAGATGGTTTGGATGCTTCTTAAAGAGCCTGTCCTCTCCTGCAATCAGAATAGAATAAAAAACAAAATTTTGCTCAAGAATTTGCTATAATGATAGTGAAATAATAAATGGCTAGCATGGCTTTATTGAAAATCAGAGAGCTCCTAGAATTTTTGGATAGAGGAGTCAGATTACCATATTCAAAATTTGAAATTCTAGGTCCCTCTGAACCATCTGGGATTAGAGAAGTGACCCACTTCTGTGAGTAGACACTAGTATTCTCTCTTTCCTTTAAGATGATACAGAGAACATCACCTGAACCAACTACATGTCACACACCTCAGTCACAAATATTGCCTTCCATTTTGATCCCTACAATAATACCTAGAATTTAGCGATCATATAATTTAGTCGAGAAAATAGCATGTCTGTTAAGGGAAAAAATGGACTGTTCTGGAAAATAACTGCAATGTATGTGCTGGCATATGTAAAGACTATACGTTTGGAAATAGTCCCTAAAAATGCTAGGTTGAAGAAGCAGTTTATAAAGCTCCATTAATGAAAATAGATCAGTGTGGGAGCTTTATACCATAGTGCAGAATTGAACAATCTGGGACAGCTGCAGGAGAAAAGCTAATAAAGAGTTAGAGTGACTCTTAGATTCAAGCACAGATTGATGAGCCACACAATGTGATGCAGAGTTACTAGAACTGCTTCAGCACAGAGTGGAAGAAGAGATAATATGTTCAAAGAAGCAGGCATGTTAGAATGGATATGAAATATAAGGCCAGAAAACCTACCAGTGGACTAACATCCACAAAAGGGCCAGAGGACATTCCTTTTACTACAGAAAAGAAATACTCCAGGGAGACTCAAGACTTGATTGAGAAAATCAATAAGGGCTGTCTTCTGTAGGCTGTAATTGAGGGCAAGAGACAGTTATTAGAAAAGTCCCCTAAAAGTAGAAACAAATGGAGCCATAAAAGTCAAGCATATTTAATTGCTGAGCGGCTTCCTAAGACGGCAGCCAATGTAATTCCAGACACATAGGCAGGGAGATGATTAATAGAGCACAGCAACCATAAGAACAAAAAAGGTGTTAATCTATTAAGTAAAAGTAAATCAAGGTTGAATACCTGGGAACACAGAGCATCCTACTACTCAAAATGTCAAAGACTCTGAAGCAATTTTCAGACTTTATGAGGTAGGATCAAAATACACAGTGACTGTTTAAGTGGTGTGACAAATTATTACAGCAAAAATCACATTACCATTAATCTCCTTCAAAATACTCCCCCTTGTTTCGAACGCACTAATCCCACGTTCTTGTCACTTTCTGAAACACTTCCTGAAGTCCTCTTTTGTGAGTGTGTTTACAAGGTGTGAGTACTGCCACTGGGCACTATCCAGTGGAAATGCAGGACGGTAAAAATTTCACGTCTTTATTCACCTATTCACTGGATCTGACAATGTGAAACTTCCGGTTCTTGCCCAAAGTCACAACAACCATGAAAGGTAAATGTTTTTAACTGATTCAGGATCTTGCCACAGCCACAGCAGTGCAAATAAAGACAAAAGAGAGGACTCCCAGAACTGCTTCTGAGTGTTGAAAGAATGAGGGAATGAGTGTGGCTGAAATGAGAGGGAGTACTCTGAGGGTATTAATGGCAATCTGTCTTTTCCTATAGTACAATTGTTTTAAATTTAAACATGACTTTGTAATCACACGTTGAAGAATTCATTGACTAAAAACCAGATTGCTCAGGAACAAGGACAGTGCAAACCATGGCAAATGTATAAGGTAATGATTCCACATTGCTAGCGACAGCTATGGATCATTTTATGCTGTAACCGTCTTCTTAAAAAATGGAGGCGGATACCCTGATATTTGAGGGATTAGTACACACAGTCTGAGTGGAAACTGATTCCAATGACACTGCAACTATCCAAACAACATAAATGGATCAAAAGGCGTCACTCTGTTGTCAGAAGAAGGTATGCTGCTGTTAGGCCACAGAGGTACATAAGACGTTTGACATCCAGGTGACATGAGGTGCTTCACTCGGGCACCTCAGAGGCTTCCCATGCCCACATTTTAACATACACAGCAAGTCTATCATTTGTAGCATGAGAAAACAATAAGCAGAAGTGTAAACCCATCAGAGTTGAGTCTGGGTCACCCCACCAAGTCAGGCATTTAGAGCATTAAATTTCTAAAATACAGATGAAAATCTAGACTTGTGAGTAGAAAAGAGAGGTAACGAGTGTCAGTGGAAATCTTAGAAGGCTCCACCAATCTTCCTCTTGGGAGATTTCCCAGGAATAAAGACTGACCTGAATCCCGAGAATCTGATCAAAACTGAAGTCCATTTATTGTATGAAACAAGATGGATGTTAGTGGTCCAAGAGTTCAACCATAGGAGATAGGAGATACTGTGACTTTCCCTTCACGTAATTCTTAGGGCTGAGGCTCTCATTCTCCATAATTTGTTCTCCACCAAAAAGAATCTCCTCCTTTGACACTATGTTCTCTTCTCAGGGCTCAACCTCATCCACTGTCCAATCAATCTGGTGACATCAGATCCAGACTTCCCTCCCTAAAATGAAGATAACTCAGATGGAGGGCACCCCACTCATCCCAGCTCTTTCCTTCTCTCTCCATCATAGGTATCGATCCTATGTGTGCTCCCGAAGAAACTAGCTCCTCAAATCTCCACCTCAGAGTCTATTTCTCGGGGAACCCTACTCAAGCCA
Source organism: Hystrix cristata (assembly GCA_004026905.1). Classification (NCBI taxonomy): domain Eukaryota; kingdom Metazoa; phylum Chordata; class Mammalia; order Rodentia; family Hystricidae; genus Hystrix; species Hystrix cristata. The sequence goes on from PVJO010026392.1 coordinate 15,527, forward strand.
AGGGTCATTTATTTTTACAGTTCAGAATTTTCAGAATATTTTGGGACATACTATCCTAGATTTTGGCTGAGGAAATTTTAAATATCAGAGTATAAATACATTATAAATCCTTTCAATAGTCTCCCCAGAAAATCATATTTGAAGAAGTCCAAATAATATTTTCTCCAACACAAAATTTACCCAACATCTCCACCAACCATTGGCAAATAAGCATTTGTGTCCTGGCCATGATTAAAATTAGATGCAACTTTGTTAACTTTAAGGTTTGACTCCTTCATGAAAGAAAGTAGGAAATATAGCAGAGATCAAGAATAAGTGCCCAGAATGCCCCGGGTCTTATAAAATGATAAGGTCTAAAGAGGAGTGTGACGAAGGCAGTGTTGTGTTGCTAGTTCCACTGGAGTAAGAACAAAGAAAGGATGTATTCACAACTTGGAAGTAAATTTAACAGACAGAGGAAGTGATGAAACCCTGAATTTTACTTTCCTTAATTCTGCCAATGAGCAGGATCTTTCAACTACAAAATGTAGAATAAATATATTGTCTTAAACAGAAGCTGAAGTTCTTTGTGGAGACTGTAAAAGAACACAGATATACTCTTCAGTGAATTCCACTTTCAGATACACAATTCCTGCCAGGTTACTAACAAAAGTAATAGCAAGATTATGATGGCATCGGTAGAAATTTTTAGCTAGTCATGGCTATCTAGGAAGTGGTGAAGAAATGACATGGGTAAATGATATTCCAATTTTGGAAGGTGGAAAACTACAGACCATTGAACCTGTAATCAAACCAAATATTCAGATGGGTTATTTAAGGAAGTATTTGTAAGTATTTGAAAAAGGAAGTTGTGGTTCCTAGGTATGAGGCATGTTGCACTAACATCAGTTCTTTTAATGATTCGGACATTACAATCCCAGATCAGGCAGACCCCTGCACAGAATATATCAGAATTTCAACAAAACATTAGGCTGTCTCATAGTAATCATATGCTCAAGATGAATCTCTAGACCAAGATAATGGTGAGGTGGGAAACTCTACACTGAAATAATACAGACAATAACAAAAGCCAGCTGGAAATCTGAAGTACTATGGTTCCATCCATTGCAAAGGTCTATGAAAAATTTTCACATATTTTATACAATGATGTAGGTGTCATATGCATCACTTTTAAGGAAAATAACTCATTGAAAAGAAGACAAAAACCAGAAATCTGTATTACCTGGGTTATAAAAATTCAGGAAGATAAAAGTATAAATAACAAGTCCTATATTTAAATAGCAACACTGCAGGATGAGGAGAATACTAACTCCCTGATGTAATTGTTGTGAGAGAAAATGAGGGATTCGGTTGGGTAGAAATAACAACTAAATGAGTAGGAAGAAGTCTTAGGAAAGAACTGCTCATAGATCTGCCAGTTTATAATGGGACTGTAGATACAGTTAAGATCTAGAACGTCCCCCAAAATTCTCAAGTGCCCAGAGGCGGAGCTTCTGGGGGATGACTGGATGACGGGGACAGTGTAAGGAGTCCGGCAGCAGAGTGAGCAGCTAGGAGGTGGGGACCGGCTAGAGGCAGGTCCCTGGGGTTAAGACCTGGAAGGGTGTATCCTCCTTCCCAGACTCCTTTTCTCTGTCCCTGCTTCCTGTCTGCCAGGACATGAGCAGTTGTCTTCCAGCACCCGTCCCACCATGTCTTTTGTGCCTTGGAGCCAGCTGAACGTGGACTGAAATCATCAGTTAAAATAAACCTCCTTTGAGTTGTGGGTGTCAGATACCGTATCCCAGTAACTAAATGAATTAGTCTAAGAAAGTGACTAAGAGAATTATACAAATCAACAAATGATAACCTTGACTATGGGCCAGTCTTCAAAAATGAATCTGAATTCTGTGTATATTTCTAATTGTTATATGTTAAGAGAAAAAGTGAGGAAAGTCAACATTATAAAACACTGTGTGTTGGTGTAGTACTCCACTGTGTAGAAAAACCACATCTTCTTTAGCCATTCATTAGTTGTTGGGCAGGATAAACTAAAGTCATTTGTATGTAAATGGATGTTCCTTGAGAACATATTATTAAGTGAAATAAATCAGACACTTATCAGTACACATCGAATTGTTTCTCTGATATGAGAAACCATAAGTGTAAATAAGGACAAAGGGGTATAATAGATATATTTTTAAAAAAAAGAGATAGTATTCAAAAGAGAGGAGAGGGCTGGGGACTTAGCTCAGTGGTTAGAGTGCTTGCCTAGCAAGCGCAAGGGCCAGAGTTCAATCCCCAGCACCAAAAAAAAAAAAAAAAAGAGAGAGGAGAATTAGATAGGGAAAAGGGGGATAAAGAAGAAGGTTAAAAGAAGAGTAAAATGAAAGGGAAAAAAATGGAAAAGTGTAAATAAACTTGGTGCAAATAGAGGGGTGGGTGAATGGAAGGGTGGGGAGGGGAAGAGGGGGGAAAACCAAGATATATCATGTACAGGTACAAAATAATCACGTTGATTATGATCATTACGTATATAATGTACCAATACATGTTCTTGGTTAAAAAAAAAAAAAAAAAAAAAAACCACTGTGTGCCGCACACTATAGTTACTTTTTTCACAGCTTCCAATACCTATATTTTACTACATTTTCCTAAAAATTCTTTAAGATAAGTAAAAATCTAGTTTCAAAACCGAACAAAACAAAATTTGAATTGTTTAATCAGTTTGGTCAAGCAAATAAAACTCAAAGTGGAGGGAGATTGAATCAACCTCTGTTATGCTCTAAAACTGCTTTCCCAAAACTTCTTTTAGAAATAAAACTCTTAGATCATTGAGGAAGAAATTCACACTAACAGAATTTGTGTTCTTTATAATCAGTTATAATAGCAACTAACCTCCAGCCCTGTTCTTAATCACTATCATTGTGATTAAGACAGTCATAATTGTCTTGGCCTAAATTATTAAGATAGTTTTTCTTCCTCTATACTATTTTTTTCTCCCTGCCACACAGACTCTGTCTTTCCACAATGACATTGAATAATTGCTAGAATATTATTTAAAATGAAGGAAAATATAACACAAATTCATATGTAATTAGCAGTTTCTAGTCCACTGATAAACTGCTGTAGAGTCCTTTGTATTATTTACTTGCAAACATGTTATACCAAATGATGTCATGGGTGTACTTCATATAATTTTATATATTTGTACACACACAAATTCATATTACAAATATGTTTGAACATAGTTTCTTGAGTTTTCTGAGGAATCGTATAGTACAAAATTTTTCTGCAGAAGACAAGGTAGAGAGAATTCTGCAAGACCAAATGCCCGATCTCCTGAACACAGAACTTCAGACAGATCAAAGACAACCAAGTAACACTTACAAAGCTAGCCATTAAAGACAGAGATAAACACGCAGTTTTTGACTCTACTAGCTAAAAGGAAATGTCTGAATCAGAAGATACTTGTTTTGACATGAGATCTCTTGCTTTGTAATACTGTAAATTCTAGGAGGTTGTTGAATTTGTATTTGACCAGTCTACAGTTCATTCCTGTAATGCTTCCAGGTTGCTCTTTTTGGATTTGCAATACAAAGACTACCATACCTTCAATTCTGGCCTACTATCAAATTTCATTGTGGTGAGCCTACAATTATCTGCCATGATATTTACTGTTTTTTTCTTAGCTTTTATCTGAATATTTCTCCATTAAAAACTCTGAGGCTATATAACAGCATTATCTATTGCCTCATTTGCTCAAAAGGAATAGTTTTCAAAATGTGTATATTGAGATTCAGCCATTTTCAAATCTGACTTATAAAATGCTTGTTTAAACCCTGTATAGAGAAGTTTCTTTCATTTCAGTGTGGTAAAGAATGTGATTTACAATTCATTATGGTTTGATTGTGTCCCCTGGAATTGACAGGTCAGAAACTTAATCCCAAATACAGCAGTGCTGGGAAGTGAGAATTTCGAGAGGTGAACTTGTCCTGAGGTCTCTGGCCCAGAAATGGATTGATACTGTTGCGGAGAGAGTGGGTGAGCTGTCAGGGAGGGAGGCCCCGTCAGGAGAACGGGTTCTCTGTACAGCGGGTTTGCTCAGTCTTGGCTTGCAGGGACTCTCTCCATACAACACTTTCTGCCATGTGAGGGTGAATCTGAAGGCGCTCACCAGGCACAGTCCCCTGATCTGAAACTTCCCAGAGTCCAGAATTGGAAAAAATAAACTTATTCTTCTTAAAAATGAATCACCTACTTTGTATTATTCTTTTACAGTAACACTCAACAGACTAATATAAACTAGTGCACATTAAGCTAATACAAAATGTAAATATTACCTCAATAAGTATGACCTCCTTCCAGGCTTTGTGGGTTAAAACAGCAAACGGTGAACTTACAATGTTATTGTAGGTTCTACAACTGTGTCCCCACAAAAGTACTGACCTCACAAGCCAGAAACCAACTCAACCATCAAAGTCCTAAACCTCATGAGATGCATATTTGGAATAGAAAGTTTGTAAGAAAACAATTATTAAATGCCTAAGTATAGCAAGATCATGGAATAATTTCCAGATACTAAATATGTTCTGTTTTTATTTTTGTAGTCTATAATGCTTTTTTTATTAGTGACTTATGTTTACAAATCAAAGTAGAGAGCTCTAATTTGTTAAATATTAAAATATTTTCACCAATTTTAGAAAATGTGAAGGCATAGCATCATAAAAATATATTGCTTCATTTTAAAAAGAAAAAAAAAACTATGACATGTTAGGGTATTTCTTTTTTGAAAAGAGATTGTGCTTATGATCATCAATTTTTAAATATTTTAATATATTTTAAAATATTCCTTGCATTCTAGTACAAATGACTCAGTAAAAATAATAACATTGACTAATTACAGCTTATGTTATTCTTAAATTGCTCAGTTAACTATAGCACCATACAAACCACTTAGAAGTCACTCTCAGTTTCCCCAGAGGAGCCGCCCATGGTGTCTGTGACAGCTGCCCTGCTGGGGTCTGTCAAGGACTGTTGCCGAGCGCCATGGTCGCATGAAGATGGGTATCTGCCTTAAGCTGGTTAAAAAGTCAAGATTATTAGAGTGATATTAATGTTGATGACATAAATCTAGAACTACAAATAATATCCTTTTTATATATTTGTGGCTGCTACTTACTACTGATTAATGATATTAAAACCCAAATTAATTGAAGGACTAATGAGATACCTCATCTGTGTTTAGTATTTGGTCCAAATAAATACTGTATGAAGTAGGAGATTCTATTTATTTATTTTGGCTTTTTGAAACAGGGTTTTGCTGTGTAGTTCAAGTCAATCCCCCTGCCTCGGCCTCCCAAGTGCTAGGATTACAGTTGTGTTCCACCACGCCCAGCAAGATAGGGGATATTATAATCCAGGCTTCACAGAGTTAAAGGCTAAAATTAAGAATCTAGGTGGTCAGTCAGCAGAGAAACCAAGGCGTTAAGAGTATAATTGTCTCACATATATGTTTTTGTACTATTAGTCTGTTTTTTAATCTGTGTATATGATAATTAACTTTATAAGGCCTTATAAGATAAATAAATGAATCTGATGCTGGCAAAGTAAAAGAGGGTAGTAGGAAGGGGAAAGAAAGCATTGAAATATACCGATTGCCTACAATGAATGGAACCATTATGTACTGCAAA
>PVJO010026393.1:0-21198 GCA_004026905.1 Hystrix cristata
GGTCTGTCTTCATGCCAGTACCATGCTGTTTTTATCACAGAAGCTTTATAATACAATTTCAAGTCGGGGACTGTGATGCCCCCTGCCTTATTCCTGTTACCCAGAATTGTTTTTGCTGTTCTTGGTCTCTTCTGGTTCCAGATAATAATGCTACATTTTAAATACACATAATGATAATATTCGTCACAGGGAATAGGAACCTGAACATGATATATCTTGCTGCTTCTTTTTTCCCATTCTCCTCCCCTCCTTATTTACAAAGGCTTTGTTTCCATTTTTTCCTTCTATTCTTTTTTTTTCTTGTCCCTCTGTCCCTTTCCCCTTCCCCCCTCCCTTGTTCCCCTTCCCATCTAAATGATTCCTTTCCTTTCCCAATATAATACATTTTAGTCCTTATTTACACTTTTAGAATGTATTCTACATTTAAACATTCTATAGGACCAAAGTAATATAATGCTGGCATGCATTTTACTGCCACATTTTTATGAAATTAAAGATTCCTTCAAAAACCCTTAGTATTATCAGGGAGAGAACAGATTTCTCTCATATTTCAAGGACACTTCACTGCTCCAGGCATTCTTGGAAAATGTTTCTATCTCCAGAATGAAAAGCTATAGTTATGATTTAATTGTAATTCTTCTCCCAAAGTATTACTATGCCATCGAAGAATGCCAATATCCAAGAATTATCCAGGATTTAAGACACTATTGAACCTGGTCCAAATTGGAATTAAATTTGGCAACAAGAGAATATTTTCTCTTATAGTATAATAAGGTCATTCTTTATAGAGTTCCATTAAAAAATCAGTGGAAATCCTATCTACTACCTTGCAAATCTAAACACGACATGTTACCTTAGAAAAGTAGTGTCAAATCTGAATTGGTCGGGCTTCATTTTGTAGTGATACACGGCTTTCATTCACTGCCACATGTGCACCAACAAGGGTAGGTGCTAAGTGTTGGTGGCCAATCCAGGCAGAAGGCCAAACAAGAGCTGCATATATGCTCTCATGCCTCAGAATCTGAAAACAACCTCGGCAGCCAGAAAGTTACCTCGCAGTGTTTAGTCTCTATAGGCACTATTTATTGACAGAAATTTAGATAAGCCTGCAATTGTATCACAATACAAAAGAGAAATACACTCCAGGCAGTGTTTAATGGAAAACAGGAAAAAGAGGGTTAAAAATCACAGATAAATTATAGACATTCCAGTTTCCATTTCCAGTTCTGACATTTATCTTCCATTTGACCTTGGCTGGATACCAAACTCTTAGGCTTCTATAACTATAATGTTATTATTGGAAATCCACATAATCCATAGATAAGTCACAAAAATAGAAGACTCTAAATCAATTCTTTTGTTTATTTTTTATTAGTACATGTTTGTAGTACATAATGATTACATTCCTTGTGTGGAACTGGTATATGTACATAACACATCTTAATCCTTTTGTCATTCCCTCTCCTTCTTCCTTCTCCCTTCCCTCCACCTCTCGATTTCCTTTCTATATGAGAGTCATCTCTCTACTTCCTGTTACCTTTTATTTTGCTCTCTCTTTATATTTTAGGCTTCGCATGTAACAGAAATTATGTGATATTTAAGCTTATGTGCCTGATTTATTTCATTTAACATTATGGTCTCAAGGTGCATCCATTTTTCCTATAAACAAATAACATACACCAATATTTAAATATGGTGACCATCTGAGCAACTAAATTAATGAACATAAGTCTATATACCCACTGTTCAAAGAAAACTCTAAATAAAAATAAATCCTGAGATATGAAACTTGAATAAAAGCTGTGGCTACAGGACTGTTGTCCGAGATACAGTCTTCTTTCTATCAGACACATCACATATAAAACAGTGCATCCCTGGGTTAACAACTTCTCTTCCTCTGTTTACACAAACTACAAATTTAATAGGTTTGCATCAACCTGTTAAAAGGCAATTACCTTATCATTCACAAGACTGCCTGTGCTAAGAGTGCCATGAACTTTGTAAACATTACACTGTTTGAGGTAGCAATCATTTACACAAGATTTCCCAACCTGAACTACAACTGACTTGAAGTAACAGCACAGAATAAACTGATCCTCTAAGGGCCATTATTCAAATTGGCTTCACAAAAATATGTTCAGAGTGTTATGAGTCAGTGGGTGGGGATGAAAGAGTGGGAGGGATATAAGGAAGAGTGAGTAACAACCAACATTGTCTGCAGCTTTCTAGTTCTTACCTTCTTCATCACCCAACCATTGGCCCCTTTAAAAACTGATAAACCTCTATATATGTATTAGGAGGTAAAAATCACAAAAGTAACATTTAGAACAATTACGAAATTCTCATTAGTAAGTCATAATTAATTATCATTTGGTAAATTAGGAAAGATCTGATATGATGAATACGATAATCATCAAACATAAAGCAGTCCGGGAAATAATATATAAAATACATATGTAATGTGCATATTCCTCTGAAACTAAAATACAGTCACACCTCGGTATTTGTCCTTAATTGGTTCCAGGGGACTCCATGAGTACCGAACAAACTGTTTTGGCTCTAAAGGGCAGCAACTCACAAGACAACGGACACGTACAAGGTCTAGCTTTCGTATTACGTACCAAGCAATGGTAGGCTGGAATGGAGACCCAGCTCTACACCCCCAAAACAAGAAATATTTACTACTTAACTACTATGCTGCTCACAGTCACTATCTAAAAGTCCGGCTATCTCTCACACATAATATGTATATATATATATATATATATTTTTTTTTGTCCCACAGATAATATTTTTAATTGGTGCCAACATAATTCCTTCTTTTGCCTACTTAAAAAAAAATGGATGAAAGGATTTTCAACATTTTTGGGTTTTTTTGTTTTGGGTGATATGACTCCAATAAGGCCTCCCACATGCTAGGCAAATTCTCTTCCAGTAAGCTAAATTTCCATTCCCAGGACTTTCAACTTCAGTGCTGTATCAGTTCATATAAATACAGTGGTACCTCAGTATTTGTTGTTAATTGGTTCTGCGAGGCACAACAAGTACTAAAAACCACAAGTACTAAACAAATTGTTTTGGCTACAAAGACAAAACAGACAACAAGACAACACCTTCAAGTTCTAGACTGTGTACTAAGTACCAAACAAATGGTTCCGGTACCAATTTCAATTAATTTCAAAGCAGTCAGGTACCAAGGTATAACTATTTTTTCTCTCATACAGTAATTCTCTAAGACTTGAGTTAAGTCAAACTGTTATGCTATCAGAATGTCAATATTATTTATTTGCTAATAAATGTTAGATTTTAAAGTTTTGATCTTGCATGACAAATGTTTACTGATATTTAAATATATTCACAAACTTATGCAAATGTTGTCTACCAGTATCATTTCTAAGTAGCATAGTTTGTTCCAGGAAGTAAAAGACATGATAATATTAGAAGTTTATAAGCCTTACAGATCAACCACATTATTCTATCTCCAATATTATTGCTCTTACATAAATTAATGTCTGAAAAGAAGTCCATTAAATATCAAATTTTATCACTACAAAATAAGGTTTGCTAAAAATACCTTTGAATTACTACCTTCACCTCAGATACACAGTTAAAGAATGTTGCTAGAAGCTAAAGTACAAGTAGCCAGTCTACAGTTCCCTTCTATAAAACAGTGTGAGCTGGCAGCTGATGAGCAGTTTCCCTTTTAATTAGAACCGTTTCCTGATTAATTAGTCCCAGAACACTTAATGTAAGACTACACAATGCCACTGGGACTCAACAATGATTTCCCTCATGGTAATAGTTAAACATCATCTTTTCCCCAGGATTAAGCTCAGTATATTTTTTATTCAGATGGAAAAAGGTCTTTCCATAGGAGAAGTGAGTTAGAAAAACTGCAGCTCAGTATCAAGAGATAGATCATCAGTCTCAACAGGAAAACAGAATATGTCTATTATCTAGAGAAATTCCTTCAATCCTTAATTTAAGGTTCTGCTTTAGCTTACTCAGAAAATCTAAAATAACATATAATAAAGACCAATTACCCTCTTGGATGCAGGATTAGATCTATAAAATCCAATGAGATTGAAATTTTTGTCAGCATACCTAAATCATCCCCGCCAACACGTGAGGTTTGAAACCTTTCAAAGATAATCTGAGGTCCCTGGGAAGTAAAGTAAGAAAACTATAGTGACTTCAATTAATTAATCATTATGAAGAAACAGAACCTTACTTAGAATTCCTAAATACCAACTAGACAGATGGGTAGAAAAATTCAAATAAGCTTTCAATCCAAAACTGCCATTCTACTTTTTCATACAAGAACTGAAGATTTAGAGAGTCAAGTAAAATTGCTCCTTTTCACATCATTTTTGCAGGTATCAAGATAAAAGCTTCTTGATGCTGTCTTCAAAAAATTAGTCATCTATTAGAAGATTAAGCCGTTTTCACAAACATGTCAGAGATCAACTTCTCCAGGGGTGGAAGTGATTGAATTCTTCTAACATTAGTAACAATTCAAGATCTCTCTTAAATAAGAAAGAACATACCCATGATAGTTTAATCCAAGAGTACAGAAGTTCTGAATAACTTTTGCCTAATGTCTTTAACTTCATTAGAAATGAAAATGTTTGCATGTACCAAATCCCCCATGATGAATGCAATCATTATATACCGCAAACATATACTAAAAAAAAAAAAATTTTAAAATGTTTACTATGTTGAGTTCAGGCTTGGAGCTAGATTTTTTTTTATTTTAATGGTACATTTTAGATGTACATAGTGATAACATTCATCATAGGGAATTTGTACCTGTACATGATATATCTTGTTGCTTCTTTTTTTCCCATTCCCCTCCTCTCACCCCCTCCTCCCTCCCTATTTACAAAAGATTTGTTTCCATTTTTTCCTTCCATTTCTTATTTCTCTTGTCCCTCTGTTCCTTTCCCCCTCCCTTGTTCCCTTTCCCATTTGGACATTTTCTTCCCTTTCCCATTTGGACATTTTCTTCCCTTTCCCAATATAATACATTTTAGTCTTTATTTACACTTCTCTAAAGTGTAAATTGGAGCTAGATTTTTGGTACCTGCTACATAGGTATCTGCTGCCAGTTCCTTTTTTTCACCCTGACACTAAATAATGATAAACACATGTAAATATATATATGAATGGAAAGATATATCAAAGCCAAAACAAAAGCCCTGCAAAAAACTCGGCATACCACACTACCCAATAAAACATGTTTTAGAAACATGAGCTAAAGTCAATGAAGTTATTATGAAATAAGAATCCAAGACTGTAAACCTAGGCCCTTAAAAATTTGTCAGATCTAAGATATCCTTTTCTCCTTCATTCTGTAGCCTGATATGTAACTATAGCTATGTAACAGATTTTATTATGCCACAGAATGAATCATGCTCAACAAGAACATCAAAATACTTTCCTAAAAACAATATATTCCTACTCAAATTCTACAATAGGAAAATTTTCCTACCTCAAAAACATTAATGTTGAAAGGATAGGAAAATTAAATTTGTTACTAGTAATTAAACTCATTGCTTAAGTACATAAAAATAATTAAGAATATATTTTTTAATTTTTACACATATCACTGCTGGAGAATTGACAGAAAAGCTATTAGCTCTCACATTCACTACAATAACAGTTTTTATACATGTAAATATCACTATAGGTATGTATTAGAAAATGAAAGACCTCAGAAGATCATGACCAAGGAAACTGGACAAAAATTCTGCTATAGTAAAATAACAATAAGCAAAAGTTTCATTATGTGTAAGAAACTACTACCTTACTATGCAAAGAAAGAGAAAACAAAAGGTATACTTTCTTAAAGCCCCTTTTCACCAATTGTTAATCTCTTAAGAAAAACCTTCCAGTATATACATGTTCAAGACATTAACAATAATACAGTAGTACTCTTTACTCTCCTTGCTCATCTACTACGTTTTTGCTTTCATGTTTTAAAGAATTATACATTTTCTGAGGAAATTTTCATAAATGTTATGACTACATCAGTATGTGTCAGTAAAATCCCCTGTGGCTTTTATAAATCCCAACGGTCCAGACCCAGTTGGAATAACCTCATTCTATCAAAAAGCTCATTTCCCACAAAAGTAGACAAGGTGATGACAGAGAGCAGAGCGCCCATGTAATTAAGCAATGCTCCAACTCTCAATGAATTCTATTGAATACAATTCGACTAATACATCGCATACAATTTTTAAACAGTAAAATCATGAAAAGAAGCAACAGATATTTACCTGGTTAAATGATGTATAGAGTTTTATTTAGTTGTGAAAGCCTATCAAATAAAAGATTATATAACTGCTATCATTTGGCTTTATAATTATTCAGTACATGTTATTCAATCATTTGGTAAAAATACCAAATTAAACATTTCCTCTTGAGAATTTACAGTAGTTTAATTATAGCACATTCCTCTAAAGTAGAGTAAAAATTTTTCTTTAGTGGGATGTTTTACTAAAAGCCATCTGCTACAATAATACACTGGAGAACAGAGAGAAGACAGGTTTTACTCTGAGCACTACCAATAATTTGACAGGAATAAACAGAGTGAAGCTTTATCTGTCCATACAATACTCAAGAAAGCAGAAAACTTGCAGAATCTTATAAGAGGCCACTCTTATGGTTCTTTTCTATTTATTATTCCAAAAAGAACTTTTGGCAGCAACTACCAAATATTTACAATTGCCCTTTTCGCTCGTTGATATAGGTTTAAGCAAGTGCTCTCTGTTGTTTATAAAACAGGGTTGCGCCTCTGCGAATTTTTAATTTTTTATTTTAACCAATCAACGATATTCTTTCAGTTAATAATCTTTAAAAATTAATATGCGCTACCATCCTACCACAATATCTAATACACGATAGGTACATGAAGACTTTTAACAGATACTATAATTATTGGTTAAAATTCCACTGTACCATTGCTGGATAACCGATCAATTATCATCTTCTGACATCATTTTAATAGGATATATATTTTCTGAGGGTTTTTACTATGTCTATTTCTTCTAAGAGAAATAAACTTGAATTAAATTATTCCTATTTAAGAAGGGACAAGCATTAATCCATAAACAGTGGATGTAGCTGGTCAACTGGGCGTGAGTGTGGCAAGAAAAGAATAAACTAATTTTACTCTCTAAACTCCCCGGATAATCCCGGCTAGTCACCAAATGGCAGGAATTACTACATAAAACACTCCTTTCACAGGACCCCTTCTGACATCGCACTAATACGTATTCTTTAAGTCCCTAACTCAGACTCTATCTCATCTATGACCTTTTCTGGTGCTCAATCCAAACAGAGCTGTCACTGGTTCCTCTCTATTCCACATACTTAAGACATGATAACTTGTATTGTAATATACTTGTTCTATCTGTGTCAGGGCCTGGCTTTCCCCTTGTACTCCTCAAGAGTGTGGACACTTTCATCTCTGTATCCCTAGAAACCACAGAGTCTGGCCCATAAAAGATCTGCAATCAAAAGTTTCTGACAGATGTTCAGTGTGGTGATGTACCCATGTAATCTCAGCACTTGAGAGGCTGAGGCAGGAGGATCCCCAAGAGTTTGAAATCATTTTGGACTATATAGTGAGTTCAGGGCCAGCCTGAACTACCTAGTGAGATTCTGTCTCAAAAAACTTAAAAAAAAAAAGTCTTGAATGATTAAGGATAGGTATCCTGAAAAATACCAAAAACAAAAAACAAAAAAAAAAAGCCTCTTACAACTCAGCAACAAAAAAGACAAGTGGCTGGGGATTTAGCTCAGTGGTTAAAGTGCTTGCCTTGCAAGCACAAGGGCCTGAGTTCAATCCACAGCACAAAAAAAAAAAAAAAAAAAAAGACAACAAGATTGGAGAGTTCCAACACAGTAACCATATGAACCCAGCAGTTCACTAAATTCACTAAGACTACTGCAGAATCTTAATCATTATATACCATTATCACTGCTATTACTGTTATTATTGCTCATGATGTAATGTACTTATAAAAATGGAAGCTAATCTTGAATACTTAGTGTGTACTGAAAACTTCAATTTTTTATTTAATTTGCACAGTCCCAGTAGACACCACTATTATGCCTGCTTTACAAATACAAAATGGAAGCTTAGAAAATCACAAGTTAATACTTGGAAGAAGTGGGACTCAAATCTAGGCCTATCAAACAATAAAAACACACATGAAAGAAAAGATTCATTTGGAGAAATAACCAAAAATTCAAATATCAGGGAGAATGGCTTATGATTATGTTAGTTCTCAAAGCTTATCAATTAAAAACCTGTTTTGACTCGAAGTGTAGAATATGTTACAAAATAGATCACTTCTACAAAAGAGCAAAACAGCACAATTTAATATCTGTTATCTTATATAAGTACTAATCAGCACTCCTGACTTGATAAATTACATCACAAATGCCATGTAATTACTGACATTACACATATAATTCTGTTACGCTACATAAAACTCAATCTGCCCTAAAATATACACAGCCTCCCCCATATCAAATGGCTCAGAATATGTGAAAATGTGGTTATTACTCAGAGTTCCACATGTGAGCAGTTAAGGTTTACTCTTCACTTCAAAAGTTCTAAATTCTGTTTCTATCCATAGCAGGAGCAGGGTCACCAGCCTACTACCATTCCTACATATCACCTAAAAATGATTAATGATCAGCAAAATATAAAGAGCTTTTGGTTCAGGATCATAAAAACAAAAGGCAGGGATGACTTATCCCTTCATTTCATTTTTAGAATTTTCTACTTCAATGGGTTCAAATATTGACCCTGTTATTTAATAACTATGTTTCACAATCTCTCTGTACCTCTTATTTTCTTGATGGTAAAAATGATAATCAAATAACTAAAGCCATCAAGGCTACATGGAGAAGGAATACAGAAACACTATACGTAACAGCCCCCACACACCCCATTAACTCCCTCGGCAATCATTTATCTAGCATCTAGTAAAGCAGAATCTGGTTTTGAGTGCTAAGGTTAGAGCAGTGAACAAAACCCAGATGCCAACCCTTCTCACTTAGGCACTCCATCCTAGAGTACGCTGTGGGTCATAGTGAACTTTCCACAAACAGTGGCAGGGCCTCCCACAACTCTGTTGTTACACAAGGCACTGCCTCAGCCTTCATACGCCCTATCATTCGAATTCCTCTCCACTAGAGTGCCCTGATCCAGCCTCGGTGCTCCCTGTCACGTGGCTCATAGCTATCCCACAACACACAACCATTTTATTATTCTTTTTTGCCACTTTCTTGGCTATCTGTCCCAATAGACTGGAAATTTCTCAAGGGCAGGATATAGCTATTCTTAGTTTTTATAACTCACTAGTGCCTAGCACACTGTCTGACACAAAAGTGATACTTACTGTCTGATATGGTCTTAAGTAGCACGGTTTAAGGTCTGAATCAGGTTCTAATTCCATAATGAACACCAGCATCTCACCTAAAGTGAAGCTATTACCTTTTTAACCTTGACAAGTTGTGCCTGAATACTCTAAGGACAGAGGCACATTCAGCATAATTCTCCATGGATGGCTCTTCTGTCGGCTCAATGCTTGGTCTGTGGCTCAAGATTGAAGTTATCAGTTGGCCTACAGTAGTGATGAGAAACCTTTCAGAACTTTCAACAATACAAACAGTCCACTGTGCCACGTGTGCCCTAGGTTCGCCCCCACTGGCCTATAGCTTCTGACCTGGTTCATATTCACTTAAATGTAGTTCATAGTTTTTCATCCTTTTTAATACTTTCATCCCCGTAATTATTCATCAGTCAAAAATACATGCTAACTTGTATTTTCTGGAGATTATATTGTAAAACCCAGTAAGTCACACAGTATGATTGTTCTATGCTGTAATCCCAGCCCCTTTCTCAGTTCAGTATTTTTCTCTGGCCTTAACCTACCTGCTATGACTCAGGCTCTCACAACCTACATGCACCAATAACTATAGCAACACTCTCTGGGCCAGTAATACTTAGTGGTTCCTACACACCTAGCAAAAACAACAAGATGACAGGAACTGCTATTCCATGACTTCCTGCTGTCTCCAATAATACAGATGAGTTACCCATGTAAACAACATTGCTTCATACATTACCATCTTTACCCAGGACCTAACACAGTTCATAGAGAGGAAAAAAAGAAAAACTAAATAAATAAGCATATGAATAAGTCAACAAGTGACCCTAAGTCCCGCTTTGGAAGGATGGCAATAAATTTCATTTATCATCCAGAATATGTCAGACATAAAGTACCTCTTAAGAAGCGAAACAACCTGGGAAGTAGACATGAAGAAGTTAAAATCATGGTATGATAGCCCCCTCATCTAAGGCAAAGGTTTACATAATGGTGTAATAAAGCCACAAAATCAAAGATATTTGAGGGTTGGACAGATATTAAAATGTATAAAGTATACAGAGTATTAAGCCTATGGCAAAACAAAGTATATTTTATTATTTTTTGATGTACAATGCATGTTTGTAGGCTAGATCCAGTCTGTTGGTTCTGTGTTAGGTACTCCTGAAAAGAATGCTTCGGAATGTGATTCGTGGCTACAGATTTTCATCCAGCATACCTCAACTACATAATCAAATGACAGACTATTGTTTCACAAAAGTCAGTTTTAAGTTTTCTGTAAATACTTCAGATTTCTTCTTTCCTGTGTAATCTGCAGTCTCTGGTAGGGTTTTTATAAAGTAATTCTGTTTGTTCAAGCCAAACTATTTCATTAACTGACCTTGAAATTTTGCCCTATGATGAAGAAAAACAATGAAATTAAATGCACCATTGTATTGTACTTCCTGTCACATAAATATTATGACTTGACAGTTTCAGAGCACATGACCAGACCAACATATTTCTATACTGTTGGGATGAAAATGCTGTTTTTTGATAAACTGTACTGTTAACAATAGGAAGAACACTAAAATTTTATGTTGTCACAGATTTATAAACTGAATATGGAAATATTTATTATAATCTTTCATTGATACTCAATCTCAAGTAGCAAATAGTATACATTTGCCATTCTGAAATAAATTACATATATTTTTAGAATAAAGTATTCTCAACAACTACCACTATTAAAGAGACACCTTAAGCAGAGAAAGGGAGTTGTCTTCCTATCTTTTCTCTGTCTTCCTTAAAAATAACTCCAATTCAGAGGGTAAAGGGTGTATTTAAAAAAATATTTCCAGCTTTCCATAGAGATAGTAGCCATGTAATAGAATTATGCCAAATATGTGGGCACTTCTTACTGAAAATCGTAGAGTTGTGATTTGAGGCTTAAGAAAAGCACTTTATTTTTTGTTTTTTTTTTTAGAAAGGTTCTCACTACACAGTTCAGGCTGCCCTTAAAACTTACTAGGTAGCCCAGGCCGACCTTGAACTCACAGTCATTCTCCTGCCTCAGCCTCCTAAGGCTGGGATTAGAGATGTGCACCACCATGCCCAGCAAGAGAAAACACTTTAAAAAAGGTGAAAGACTTTATTCAGACTTACCCAACAGAAGCCTGATCTTCGTTCAGGGCTCACAAGAGGTAACCTCTAAATACTTGAAATTTCCTAAATAAAAAAAGTAGTTTTTCCTGGTGGGCCCCCAAAACTATCTAATAGTTTATGCTAATCAGGTGACCCATAGATACTGCACTAAGGAGATGACTTAGAATGAGTGCTGGCCAAGTCACAAGGACCAACCGTGTGATTAGAGGGTTGGGGCTTGAGACATTGGCATTAGTCCAATCTCTGGGGAGGAGAGAAGAGGGTCCAGAAATCCAATTCAACCAGGTGGGTAATGATACAATCAACCAAGCCTATGTAACAAAAACCTAATAAAAACTCTGGACAAAAGTTTGGTGGGCTTCCTCGGTTAGTTCTAAAAGTGTATTGCCACACACTGAGTCCAGGAGGGTATGTCCTTGAGGATAGTGCCAGAAGGGTGCTATGTTTCCGGAGATGATGGAAGCATCATATCTGGAACTCTCTTGGTACCTTGTTTTGCCCTATGCTTCTCTTCCTTTGGCTGGTTCTGACTTGTATCCTTTTGCTATTAAAAAACAAAATAAAACCTTAATCATGAGAACAGCACTTTTTTGAGTTTTCTGAGTCATTCTAGCAATTATCAAACCTGAGGGAGTCTATGAGACCCTCCAATTTGCACTAGCTGGTGTGAAGTCAGGATGGCCCTGGGGAACTCAAATATGCAGTTGGTGTCACAATTCTTAGATGACTTCGTATAGAAGACTGTGCCTTTTGTCTCAGGTTTGGCTAATGTGGATAGTGTATGTCTTTCCTTATTTTCCAAACATAACGCTAGATGCAGAACAGAAACCTTGTGACAAGCATATGCAAATATATCACATAGGGTTCAGACATTTCAAAAAGTAATTAACTCAGGGACTCAGGTATTTGAATACTGGAAGAGCTAAAAGAACTAGAGGATACTAGCTTGTAGGTCTGCCACCATAACTACAATCAAGAGAATCAGAAGGTCACTGTTGCCACAGAGGTTAAGAAACATCAGGAAACTGAAACCACAAAATGATTGAGAATGAAATGCACAGAGGCAAATGCAAAACTACACAACTAGTGAAGCTCACTTTGCCAGAGAAAAGTATTAGGGTTTTTGCTTCCCTCCCATTTTCATTGGCAGACAGTAACTCACATGGACTCCAGAGGAAAGGAATCTTGGAAATGTAGTTCCTTGCCTTCCAAGTAGTCTCCTTATATTTCATTCAATGAAAAAAAGAAAAAAAAAAAAAAACTTCTTTTTTCCTGTTCTCTCGATCCAAGTTTTTTCTGCAAATTGTGTACTCAAAACTATCACAGTATTTAGTATAACTGGTTGAACTTTTAAATGACTTTTATGAATATATATTATTAGGAGTTCATAAATACTGTTACAGGTCAATATTCTTTATATCTTTCCCAAACTCTGAAATCTTAAAATGTATGAATCAACAAAGTCTCTCAATGGAGGAAGACATATAGCAGTATCTGCTAATCCATGAATAGTGCTCAAAAGTACAGTTTGTTACTTACATGAAAAAGTGATCTATACTCACAGTAAGCGATGCATGCATGTAATTTTCAGTGACAAAGTCACTTAGTGATGTTCAAATCGCCAAATGTTTGAAAATGTCCTTCTTTAGAACATGAGTTTAATTCCAAAGTAGTTGCTTTGTCACTTATTACCATACATTAATTCTTCCTTGAGGTAACAGATTAACTGTTTATTTCTTTATATGTACTATCCTGTAACAATAATCTTTTTAAACCATGCACCCATTTTACAAGAGTTAAGTTAAAAGTAGATAACTTGTAAATCCATTTAATCTATCACGTGAAAACTGCAAGAAAACTGCAACAGTCTGAAAGTGAATATATCAGTGTGGGCACTACCATCATTCCACTTTGAGGATGCAAGATCCACAGGCTCAGGCCACTTCTGAACAACAATGCAACATGCGGCCATCACATCCAAGGACCACAGCAAGCAAATACTAGTATAACTTAATATCTCTTGTGTTTGTTATTTTAAAAATACAAATTGAACTCAGAACATTTTTTCCATACACACCAACAGTTCACCTGGCATATCCTACTGTGGAGATCCCTAATCTTTTAAAAATGATAAAAGTTGTATTTTTCACCTGAATTTAGCAATGACAGGCACTTAGAAGATAATTGTGGAAAGGAAGTAGGCAAATAGGGAAGGAAAAAAGAAGAATTATACAAAGAACAAAGAATTATACAAAGAACAAAGAATTATACAAAGAACAAAGTCACATTATCGAAAATCTCACTTTTGAACAGAAGATTTAAGAAAACAAAAGGTTACTATTATTTAAAGTTCCATGATTTACTGTAGACTAAGAGGTACACCAAGACCTACAAGGAAAAGGCCAGCACTTACCTTTAACTATGGCCTGCAATGAGCTATTTGGACATAAACAAAGGAATTTACATTAGGAACAGGACTTCTAACAGAATAAAGATCCAGACAACTATCCACATCATTTAAGGTTACATGAGCACAGAAATCCTTTTAATTTCATTAAAAAATTACACTAGAGCTTGTAAAATTCTAACTATGAATTTTAAACAATAAAGATGCCTGGTTGAAAGTTAGAAACCACTTGTAAAACAAATACAGTTGTCCCTTGGTATTTGGGGGAGATTGTGGTTCCAGAACTCCTATAGGCACCAAAATCCATTTATGCTCAAGTCCCTACATAAAATGCATGTATTTGCCTTTAACTTATGCACATTCTCCCATATACTTTAAACCATCTGTAGATTCCTTATTATCCTTAATATAATGTGAATACTGTGTAAGGAGTTGTAGTATTGTTTAGGGACTAACACCAAAAAAAAGGTCTGGACACGTTTAGAACAGACAAAATTTTTTTCAAAGATTATCAGTGCATAGTTTGTTGAATGTATTGATGCAAATAGAGCTCAGGATAGAGAAGGCCGACTACATATTCCCATTTGGCAAAGAGAAATTATAAGGACACAAACAAAAAAATGAAGCAGCATTAAGTATTCAAGGATAATTACAGGCACTGTTTACTACTATCCAACAAGTGCTCAAAACAAAACGCATAAGTACTAAGTGCACAATACCAATATATTTTTAAACAAGTTCAAAACATTTATGACTTATGGGACCTATGAAAAACAGTATTTACTATGTTGTCTCACAGAAAAGTAGTACAAAAAGTTTCCTACCTTTGTGATAAGAATTCGGTATCTATCCAGCATTGCCTGGTTGTCATGGCACCCTGCTAATAACTGCCATACTTCCGCTCTCAATGCTTCGGGAACACCACTCTTCACCAAGGTGGAGAGCCCTTTTGGTCTTGCACCAAGGTTACTGTGCCTGAGGAAAGAAGAACGCAAACCATTCACGTTCCCTTTCCATTCCTAAGCTGCTTGTCGCTTTAGAAAGTTTATCTATTAGTTTATAAAAATGTATAATCCTGGGTCAAGACAAAGATGACAGGAGGCATGAAACAATAGTAGTTCTTAAGCTTCATTATATCTTTCACTTTTTTTCTTGTTTCCATCTTATTTACTGGTAAGCCATGTTATTCTAACTTAAGGGAAATCTTTTTCTTCCTTTCACTTACCTTTTAAAATTATCCTACATACTTATTCATACTAACAAGTTATGTCAGCTGCATGTCTGTGGGCATAAGTAGAACTCCGAGTCCCCTGAGATAAATGTATGGCAAGTTGGCTAGTGTGGGTAACAGGAAACAGATGAAGGAAAAAATGCTAATAGTCCGATGACACCTTGAGGGTACCCCCTTCACCGAGGTTAGGCTACTTTGGGTCAAGCGCAAAAAGCAGGCTGCACATGTATGTTCTTTTATATGTTACATCACAGAAGTTCTACCTCCTCCTAATTTATTTTGGTTCAAGCCCATCAGTATTAACAGCTTAGCTTCTATAACCCAACAGTATAAAAGTTTAGCTAGCTGATAGATATAAATATGAACCTCTCCAAAGTCCATGCACTTGTAAGTCAATTAATACCAATTTTACCTACCCTATCCCTCGGTAATAACTTCCTAATACCTATTCATCTTACTGCAATATCCTCTAACATTGCAGGCACAAAGAAGAGACCGACTAGCTTGATTAAATATTCTGTTAGCTCATAGTTTATATAATGATTTACCTAAGCTTTTAAAAATCAAGGTCATAGATATGTGTGCACTCATATATACATATGCATACACATATCCTTTACAAGTTAATAGTCAATGGGCCTCAAAAAATATTTTATTTATAATGATGTAATTCAACTTAACTGACATTCTGCCTTTACTAGATCCTCAGCCATTTGTCTGGCCAGGAATAATGAATATGGACTTTTCAGAACTCTTAAAAATATACACATTATTTATCTTTATACACTGAATTTGAAAAGAACTGGGTGCATTTTCCTACAATGGATATACTCTGAGACCATAATATTAAGAGAAATACATCAGACACACAAGCATAAACATGGTATAACTTCTCTTATATGAGAAACCCAAAGTATGTATAAATTAAAGAGCAAAATAAAAGATAATAGGAAATAGGAAGATAGATCACTTGCAAATGGGAAAGGGGATGTAGAGATCTGAAGAGAGGAGGAAAGGGAAGGGAAGAGGATGTAAAAAGAATTAAAATGTACTATGTACATGTATGAACTGGCCATGATGAATATAATCATTATGCCTTGCAAACGTATGTTAATAAAATTTAAAAATTTAGAAAACAACTGGGTCACTCATAATACTATTCTAAACAGAATTAATTTATTGACCATCCTGAAACATTGTATCGACTATACTGCATACAACACTGGATTACTTCAGATTCTAATTATAGATATTAACCCAAATGCTCCAAGTATACACCTATAACAAGGGAAGATACAAATATATGCAATTTATTAAAATAATCATTTACTTTCAATATTTTTATTAAAAATGTAACTACACATGGTCATTGCTTTGACAAAACATTAACTGCAGTTATCAAGAACAGTAAAGTATACAACTAGTTATGACATGCTGCACTCTACCTTAGAAACAAGATAGATACCTAATACAATTATTTTAAAAGTCAAACATAAGCAAATATATACTAACTGCACAGTTAACAGCCAATTTTTAAAACCATAAATATAAATTCCAGAAGGGTAAGACTCTGTATCTTCTTTATATCTCTAAATACCTAAAATAGTACCTGGCACACAGAAGGCATTTAATACATTTGTGATAAATAAAGACATATATTTATAAAACAAAATTAATAGGGTTAATTACGAAGGATTTTAAAAATCCTACTTAGAAGCAAACATTATCACTGATTGTAATACTATCAAAAAGCTGTCATTTACCCACCTACTAGATTTCCTTTGCTTTCAAACAGGATTTTCTTGAAACTACTTAGGCATGTAAGAACTCAGTTTTCAAAGCTGTCAGATGGCAGATGGTATTGTTTCAACAAAGACAGCAGAAATCAAGAGATGAGAAGTTACTGAATGTGACCTC
The DNA here is from genome assembly GCA_004026905.1 of Hystrix cristata. NCBI lineage: Eukaryota > Metazoa > Chordata > Mammalia > Rodentia > Hystricidae > Hystrix > Hystrix cristata. Next base: position 17,105 of record PVJO010026393.1, read on the forward strand.
TAAGAGGTCAACAGAAGTAGGGCAATTTTGACAGAAACACTGAAGTAGGTACAAATAGGTAGCTAGAAGATAAAGCATGAGTGAGGTGCTGGGTTCAATCACCAGCATGAAGATGGAGATGGAGATGGAGGAGGGGGTGGAAGAGAGGGAAAGGAGGACAAAGCAGAAGCAGGGAGGGGAGAGGAGAAGGGGGGAGGAGAAGCGAGTCGAGGAGGGGGTGCAGAGGAGGAAGAGGAGAAGAGGAAGAACAGGAGGAAGAGGAAAAACAAGAAGAAGAGGAAGAGAAGGAAGAGGAAGAAGAGGAAGGCAAAGAAGAAGAGGAAGAAGAGGAAGAAAGAGAAGACAAGGAAGATGAAGACAAATATGGGAGAACAGGAGGCAAAGGAGGAGGAAGAAGAAGAAAGAATATATAAAAAATTTCAAGAAAAGGGCTAGGTTGAAATTCATCATTGAGGTGAAGAACATACGTTTTTGTTTTGATTTGCTTGTGCTTTTGCTGGGGTTTTCCTGTCAGTTTAACAAAATGGGGCTGGAGATGTAGCTTAGTGTCACAGCGCTTGCCTAGCATGCACTACCAGCTCTAGGTTTGATCTCTATAATCCACAGCATGCAAAAAATAAAAAGGAAGTTATATATGTTCATATTTGGGGAATTTAAATATCCATGTTTCCTTCAAGCATAGACTTAGCTTCCCTGACAGTTTCCAGGTACTCAGGTTGAGAGAACACTGTTTTAAAATACAGTAAAATCTTGAATTGCAAGTAACTTCTTCTGCAAGTGTTTCACAAGACAAGCATTTCTAATAAATTTTAATGTGATAAATGAGCAATGTCTTGTAATACGAGCAGTACATGACCCAAGTGTTACATGAACCAATGGTTCTTTCTCTCTCTCTCCTCTCTCTCTCTCCCTCCCTCCTGCTCTCTCTCTCTCTCTCTCTCTCTCTCTCTCTCTCTCTCTCTCTTCACTCTCAACAAAAGAAGAAATTACTAAAAGCTGTTAGAGAAAAACAGCAAGTAATTTATAAAGGGAAGCCAATCAGAATGACTGGGTTTATCAGCGCAAACCTTAAAAGGTCAGCAGAGTTTGGAGTAAAGTTTTTCAAGCTTGAAAAGAAACCCAGACTCTTCTATCTTGCAAAATTAGCTTTCGAACTTGAAATCCTAAATATATGACCACTAAACCAGCATTGCAGAAAATACTTAAAATAAGTCCCAGGCAGGGACACTGAGGTCATGAGTACTAAAGAGCCCAAAGGAAAGTACGCATTTAACTGTGAGAGGAGTTAAACAAAAGGGAAGGGGGGGGACCCCCTAAAAACCAGCACTGGAAAAATAATGCAATGACAAGATTCAATAAACACTTTACAGTAATAACTCTCAACATCAAAAGTCTCAACTCTCCAGTCAACACACAAAACTAGTGGACTCAATACAAATGAAATGCAACTATATACTGCCTATAGAAAACACACCTCATTCAAAAGAAAGTGCACAGACTGAAAGTGAAAAGATGGAAAACAATACTCCATTCAGCTAAAGTCAAAAGACAAGCAGAAGTAGCTATCTTATTTTCAAATACAGCAGACTTCAAGGCAAAACTGATCAGAAGATACAAAGACAGCCACTACATGTTCATAAAGGGAACAATTCAACAGGAAGAAACAATTGTGAAAATACCTATGTATCCAACATCAGCACATCCAATAACATAAAACAAACATTACTGTATTTAAAAGAACAGGGACTTCCAGGAAGAGGGCAGAGCAGAGAGAAAGAGAGTAAGACCCTCTCAGAGATTTGTGGTAAAGACACTGAAATATAGCAATTTAGGGAAGAGAAGAAGGAGGGAAGCGTGTTCTCAGGACCCAGCAGGGAGCTGAAGCAAGAGTTGAAGCCCACGGGGAAGGCAAAAGGAGAGACAACCCCAGAAGAACAAGGTGACAGACAAACAGCGCTTTCTCCCAGAGCTCCTGCTCGTGGCTCCGGCTCGCGTCCCTGCCTCACAGCCCCACCTCACAGCCCCAGCTTGGAACCCCCGGGTCACAGCCCCAGGTCACAGCCTGGGCTCATGGCCTCGGGTCACATCCCAGCTCACAGCAGCAGCCTGTGGCTGGGGTCATGGCAGCAGTGCACATGCCCGCGTTTCCCCAGTGCACAGCCCGGCTCACGCCCCCAGCTCTCGGCGAGAGTGACGCAGTTTGAGCCTGCAGACACACAGTGACTACTGGAAACCCCAGAGACCTCCACGGAAAGACACACAAACAGAGCAGAGCAGCGGACACTGAAGAATGCAGTGGCTAATGAATTACCTGAGTCATCTGATCTCGGATGGCCCCAAGGAAAGGATGGTGATTGTCCAAATGCCACCTTGGAAAGGGGCCGAGCTCAGAACTCAGGAAAGCTACTAGCAGCCTTTGGTGCTGGGGCAAGGCGAGGCAAGACGAGGCAAGGCAGGGCAAGGCAGAGCATAGTTTAAACTCAAATTGGAAGGAGGGAAAGAAGCCAAGTTCAAACTGGCAGGGAACTGAGTCCAAGCTGGTGGGAGACACACAGTGTGTCTCCAGCTGAACAAATTCGATTTCAACCCCACAGCCAGTGATCAGGCTCAACTTCAATGAAACAGGTGAAGCCTTGCTATTGAACCCACCTGGGAACACTTGCTACCCTGCCAAAATCTACTGCTGGGATTAATCAACAAGTACCTTGGTCTGTCTACTCTGTCTACCAGTGACAGCAGAGACACACCTGGAAGCAGACATTTTTTTTTTCTTTTTTTAATATTTTTTCCCTCTCTGGTCTTCTTTAGAGTTTTTTCTTTCTCTTTCTTCTTTTTATAGGAAAGTGACTTTCAAGTTTTTTGCTGTTATTTTTTTCTTCTGTCCTTCTTTTACTTCTTCCTTCTCTCCTTTCCTTCTGTTTCCTTTACCAGTTCCATAAAGTTTGCAAAATTTCCCTCTGGCTTCAAAGCTTGCTTCTCATCTCTTTCTCTTCTTCTATTTCTCTATCCTTTCTCCTAATCTCTTTTGAATTTTCTCCACTGAGAGTAAAATCACCGTATTGAGGGCATATTTACTGCATACAAGTTTCTGGTTTATTTGGGATACTGTTATATAACCACAAATTTAGTTCATAAGGTATAAGGTGGCAGATCAATAGTTACTACAGTTTGTTATTTTCTAGATGGTGTCTGATGCTATTATTGTTGATAATTGTACTACTTTAGCCAAGGTGACAGAATTGTTCTACACAGTTCTTCCTTGCATGCCAAAACTAAGATTGGCAGAGGGTCACAAATAACACTATAGGCCACGGTCAAAGAACTAATGGCTGGCCAAATAGATAGCAACTTCTCAGCCCCAATAAATTGAAGAGGCAAGATTTTGGAACAGACTCATAATACAAAAACCACTACACCTGTAAGACATCTCTGAGGAAGCAGTCACTTCCAAAAGGTTTTCAAAACTAACAAAAAAAGCTACCTGCCACAGGCAATTCATAAGCATCAACCCAGGAACTAAACTAAAGAAGAAAAAATAGAAAATGAGAAGACACACAAATGAGATGCAACCCCATACCTCTAGCTCACCAAAAGCAAACCCAGGGGGTAATGAAGTGGAACAATCTGAAAGCTTCCCACCCAGACTCTCAGAACCAGTAACAGCAGATGTAACAAAGCAGATGAACGAGGCTCTAGAAAACATCAAAACAGAAATCATTTCCAGAATGAAAGACATGATTAGTGACTCTAGAGCAGATACAGATTTAAAAAAAAGAAGAGCTTAGAAAAATGATGGAAACCATAAATGCCCAACACAGAGAAGAAAGGGAATTCATGAAACAGATTCAAACAGATGTCCAAGAGACTAAAAATTCCATTGAAAGTATTGGCAGTGATAAAAAAGGATAAACTAGAGTCATTCATATATAAATGGATGTTTCTTGAGAACATACTCTTAAGTGAAATAAATCAGACACTCATGAGCACACATCGAATTGTTTCTCTGATATAAGAGACCATAACTGTAAATAAGGACAAAGAGGTGTAATAGATATTATATAAAGGGAGGATGGTGAGCAGAGGAGAGGAGTGCT